>JAQZBX010011952.1:0-41927 GCA_029593785.1 Cabassous unicinctus
GGGCTTAGCTCTTCTGGTTCCTCCACAAGGTCAGCTGTAGACTATCAGGCGAACGGCTCACTTCTCTTCTTCCGGGGCCTTTTCTCCAACATCAAAACTGCTTCTCAAAAACTGCTTCCTCTGTCCTTTGCCTTGCCTTTTATATTCGATTCCCCCACCCACCAAGGGGTGGGGCTCAACGCCCTACTGACGTGGCCGAGTCAACGCCCTAATCATAACTTAATCATGCCCGGATTAACAGATCAGTTTACAAGCATGATCCAATTATATTTTTGGAATTCATAATTACATTAAATTGGCCAATGGCTACACATGGTGAAAGTGCATGTGCAAAATATTTTTCCTGATCTTTCTGAATTTTTCTGAATTGCAGAATTATTTGCAAACATCATGCCCCTTTACCCTTAAATACTACAACATATATTTCTTAAGAACAAGGACATTCTCTTATACAACCACAGTGCAGTTATCAAATTTGGAAATTTATACAGTACTATTATCTAAATATAGTCTATATTCATTTCTTTCCCACTAGCCTAATAATGTCCTTTGCGGAATTTTTTTTTCTATGAGCATCACACATTATATGTAGTTGGCATGACTCCTAAAGTCTCCTTTAATTTGAAACAATTCATCACCCTTTATTTTCTTGACATTGAAATTTTTGAGAAGTACCAGATCAGTTATTTTGGAGAATGTCCCTCAGTTTGTGTCTGTATGATGTTGCCACATTATCAGATTCATGTTATGCTACTTTTCTTAATGCATTGCATAAAGTGTCACATCTCAGTTTATCACAACAGGTGATGTTAACTTGATCACTCAATAAGATGCTGTGTGTCAGATTTCCCCACTGTAAAGTTATCATTTTTTTCCTTTGTAGTTAATAAGTAAAATCTAGAGAGATATTTTCATAACATGTAAATATCCTGTTTCTCTTCAAACTTTTAGTATCCATTGATTATTCTTCTGAATCAATTATTTCCATATTAGTTGCAAAATGGTAATCATCTACTTCCATTATTCCTTCTACATTTATGAGTTGATTTTAGGACTCATTTTTTCTGAAAGTTCTTCTCCTTGATTTGTATTTTTATTTCTTACAAATATGTCTAAATTCAAGACTTAAGAAAGATGTTTTAAATCTATTTTTAATTATCATATTTTTCTTTAATTTTATATTTTTGGTGTTACAGATGTTATATGTTGAGAAGTCTGGAGCTGACATTTTATATTGCTGCAGTTAACCACTTTTCTATTTCATATAACTTAGTTTGAAATTTCTAAGTCTGGCTACAAACTTCTAATTATAATCCAAGATTATCCTTGTCTCATTCTAACAGTACCTAATCATTCTTGGAAAATCTCTCCCTCTTACCTAGGAATATTGTTAATATATCTCTAGTTTTGTGCAGACAAATTCTCATATTTATGTTTTTTCAGCAGACAGTGAAGAATTAGGAAAAATTAGTCTAGTCCTGTAATTTAGGAACCAATTTCCTTCTGTTCCTCTAGTTCTAGCTTGTGTTCAGATAAGAATCAAAATGAAATCCTCAGAGAAGGGATTGATCTATTATTTTTAGTGGAAAAAAAATACTTTGGATATTAACTTTCTGAAATTTTATGATTTTTAAATGTCTGTGTTTACTATTTCACAACCACTATAATGAACAATAATTTAGGCAATTTTGCGACTAAATATTATTCAAATTCTTTATTTCTGAGGTTTTGTCTCTATTCAATATTATTCAGTATATTAAGGGTAACAGACCTCAAAATATGCTATTTTCCCAAGTCAAGCAGCCCAGTCAAGAAGTCTCACTCTGACTGAAAGGGGTAAACAAAGACTCACAGACTACTAGTAACACTTATTGCACCTGGGAAGATGGTTTACCAATGAGATCCAGAAACAACCAACATCAATCATGGACAGGGGAAAATAATTTAAAACTTGGAAACTGTGGCATAAAGGGTCATATATTTTCAGAGTGGAAAGGACTTTGGTGGTCATGTGCAGTCCAGCACCCTCACTTTGCACATGAAGGAACCAAGGCAAGGGGATGGGACATGAAGAGCATAAATCTATTTGTGTTTCTATAACACAATTTAGGATATGTGAGGCCCTGCCTAGTTCCCTACTTTTTAATACCCTTCTCTCCCAAAAGCATTGGCTGTAATCTTAGTACCAACTGGTTTCTAGAATTAAACCTGATTTTAGACAGGCAAGATTTAAGGAAATCTAGCCAACCTCTCTAGAATTGACATCAAGTTAGACTTGTATGGAGAAATTTTGTCCCGATTCCTTCACCAAACTCCCATCTTGAACCCAATTTGGGTAACTAGCACTGGATGCTGGCCTTGTTCCCTGTGTATGAGTACTGGTCTTGGGTAACTACCTAGAAAAATACTAAGACTAGGGCTGTAGATTGTTTTTGCCAAACTCTACCTTTCCTTCCCACTGAGAGAATATGTGACCCCAAATGCTAGAACAACTGACCTGCCCTATCTGCTGTCTACCTACCTGCCTAAATCTTCAAAACCACCATGCTTTTCCTTCTTGTTAGTACACCTCTATTGGTTCATGTTGAATTACTCTAGCCCACTCTCAACACCTGTGCTTTTTCTCATTTATTCATTTATTCAACAAACATTTGTATTCAAGTAATTAATAGATAGTCAAGTATTTTTCTAAGTGCTAATGAGATGAAAATAGTGATGAAATGAGGCATACTTTAATTCCTGACCTTAAGGAACTCATAGTCTTGTAAGTACAACAGACAGTAAATGGGTTCACAAAGAAATAACCATGCCGTTAAAAGTATTAGAGAGGAAATAGAGAATAACAGGGTTTAGTTAGGGAAAAATTCTTGGAGAAGGTAATATTAGAGGTTGAGATTTGAAGGATGAAAATGAAGTAGCCAGGTGAGGTGCAAGAAAGAGTATTCCAGACCAGAAAACAGTAGGTACAAACATCCTGACATGGGGAAAAGTCTTGGGGAGTTGGAGGAACTAAACAGAGGCTGGATGCAGTGAAAGAAAAGGAAAGATGCAAAAATGAGAAAGTAGAGGCAGATTATGCAAATTCTTGTTGCCCATGGGAAAGAATTTGGATTTTATTAGCATTGTAACAAGACATCATTGAAGGATTTTAAGCAGGGAATTGACATGATTTGCTTCTTTTTTTTTTTTTTTAAGATTTATTTCTCCCTACCCCCTCATTTTTTTTGTATTTGCTGTGTCCATTTGTTGTGTGCTGGTCTTCTCTTTCTAGGAGGCACTGGGACCCAAACCCAGGACCTCCCATGTGAGAGGGAGGTGCTTAATCACCTGAGCCACCTCTGATCCCTGCTTTGTTGTGTCTCTCATTGTGTTTCTTCACTTTGTCTCTTGGTTCCTCCTCTTGTTTCAGCTCACCACACCAGCCGGTCGCACCAGCTCTCCATCTTGCTCGTCTTCTCCAGGAGGCACCAGGAACCAAACCTGGACCTCCCATGTGGTAGGCGGGAGCACAGTCACCTGAGCCACATCCGCTTCCCTGATTTACATTTTTAAAAGACCTCTCTGGCTGCTGTGCAGACAATAGCTTGTGCTGTAGGGGAGAAGGGCTAGCTACTGCAGGAAGTAGTCCATAACTGGATTAGGGTGGTGACAGTGGAGACTGAGAAAATAGTATTTTGGAGGTAAATTTTACAGTGTTGCTGATGCCAGGAACTGAAGAGAAAGAGAAATATAGAAAGAGAGGAATCTAGGATTACTCAGAGGCTTCTAACTGTAGGAAGAACATGTCTACAGAAGAAATCAAGAGTTCAACTTTGGACATATGTATTAGTCAACCAACGGGGTGCTGATGCAAAGTACCAGAACTCTGTTGGCTTTTATAAAGGGCATTTATTTGGGGTAGAAGCTTACAGTCACAAGGCCATAAAAGAATAAGTTATTTCCCTCACAAAAGTCTATTGCCACGTGTTGGAGCAAGATGGCTGCCAGTCTCTGTGAATGTTCAGCCTTCCTCTCCCTCCTAAGGCTCCATGGTCCCAGCTTCTTCTGATCTCAGCTGTAGGCTGGAGAGCTAGTCTCTCTCCCCAGAGCTCATTTCTTCCCAGGCTCAGTTGCAGCTGTAGGGTATCAAGTTCATCTCTCTTCCCAGGGCCTCTGAAGTCTATACAGCTGTCTTTATTCCTCTGTGTTCTTCTTCTCTGTGTGTGTCCACCCACCAAGGGGATGGGGACTAAATGTCTTAATGATGTGGCCAAATCAAAGCCCTAATCTTAATTTAATCGAGCAAAAGTGAAACCTCTGAATTTAATACAATCTAATATATCCAGAGGAACAGAACAGTTTACAAACATAATCCAATATCCCTTTTTGGAATTCATAAATAATCCTAAACTGCCACAGACATATTAATCTTGCAATGCCCAAGACCCAGTCTGGATTATCCTATGTTAAGAAATTTACACTTTCTAGCATATTACTTTTAACTTTTCTAAACTGCAGTTTTTCATCTATAAAATAGGAATATTAACATTACCTATCTGAGATGGTCATTATGAGAAAGAAACTAGGTAATTGATGTAAAGTTCTTAGTACAGTTCCTAGTATATAATAAATTCTCAGCTATTGTTATAAACTGTCATGATTACTATACTTATTCCATATGATGCCTCTCTCTTCCTTCTTCTAGTACTTGCAGATGCATGGACCATCCCAGAGGGCTGGTTTTGAACAAAGTCTAGTCCTTCCCAATCTGCTCTGTCTTGCTGCAGCTAATGAATCCACACTGATCTGAGGTAAATTGACAGAGAGGGACCTGACTGGCTGAAAACAGTGTTCAGATCCCTTAACTTGGCAAGTACTTCCTGTGGTGGAAAAGGGCACTTTGCACTCCAGTAAGTGCATGACAATATTCTTTATTAAAAGCATCCAACTCACTTTCTTCTAATTTTCTACTTCCTTAGGGTCCTTCTGACCTTAATTTTATTTCCCAAGCTTTCTTTCCCATAGGGAATAAAATGTGCTGACAAGCTGACATGAGTATTCTAGTCTACTTGGCAGTTAATTTCCTCATAGAGACTTGTAATTTGATGTTCTAGTTTATAATCAGACTCTTGTAAGTTTGGCTAGAAGGAATCAATTTGCCTGGGCCTGTTAACCCCTGGGTGACTGCATAATAGCCCAGTTTCTGAACCCGTAAGCTGTGTAGTAGACCCTGGACGATGATGATCCACCAAAGAATGACACATATACTGTGACACTAGGCTAGAAACAGCCATTCAGATTAAACAGTACTATATTTCACTGAATTGTTATGAATGTTAAATGAGCTAATTTATAATAAAGTGCCAGCACATGTTAGACTCTCAATAAACATTAGTTTATTTTTCATTTTTTTAAAATCATATGCAACTCAACAGGGACAACTCCAAGTTTGAAAACATTCCAGATGAACTAAAACGAACCTAATTTTTTTTCTACTCTATCTCAATCTACCCTTAAAACTCCCAACTCCAAAGTGTTTCTTTTTTAGTGTTTTCTCATTTGTGCAACTACTTTTTGCAATTATCTGTCTTCCTAGTTTATCGTGCAATACTGGTCAGAGATTGGATTAATGCAAATAAAAATATCTCAGAATAACTTTATGTATTATCTGCTAAGGAAGGATTTACTCAGGCTCTGTGACCTTGGGTAAGTCACTTTACTTTTCTACATGTCTGTGTCACATCAGTCAGTAACTATGTCTCACAAGCCCATCTTATACTTTTTCAATATCCTTTCCATCTCTAATACTTATAACCCACATTCATTACAAAAATCCTCAACATTTACAAAAAGTAGGTGTTCAATATATTTATGTTGAATGATTGGATGGATGTATTTTAAAACTATATTTTATTCACAAATCTCCCATAAATTAGCCCAATTTTTACAATAAAAGAGTGGAAATCAGTTACTAAACTGCTATACATAAAAGTTTAAATTTCCTCCAAGAAAAATGGCTTGTACAAAATTCATTGACTAAGGGTTGAGAACAGGCCCTCCCTTAGGTTTTCTATATGCCAATCCCAAGACAATTGTGATGATCAAGTAAGGAGGGAAAATCAGGTTGTAGCAAGAAAAAAATGACATTTTTGACTGACCCTACTAAAATAAATGACAAGGATCATGACTTAATTACCAACAAACTAAAAGCAAAAGGGAAATTTTTCCGTTTGAACCTAATTTTCATTGTCCTTTCAAATAAACCTCACACCTTTCCTAAGGAGGTCTAAGAATTTTACTGACTACCACAAAATAGTTGTGAGCTTTTATGGAACAGACTAAAATGCTGTTTCTACAGTAGTATATAAGAAGATTCCCTGTTTATTTTATCTGCAAAATATTATTCATTTACTAAAGATGGGAATTTTCAGTATTGATTTGGCTGATGTTTATTTGTTAGTTTTCTTTACCCTAGCATTCCTTTTCCTTCTCATAGTATGTGACACATATCCTGAGGCAGTGTCTTAATTTGCCAAAGGCTACCAATGCAAAATACCAGAAATGGATTTGTTTTTATAATAGGAAATTTATTAGGAGTAAAAGCTTATAGTCCCAAGTCTGCAAAAACGTCCAAATCAAGGCACCATCAGTGATGCTTTCTCACCAAAGTCAGCATCTGGCCTCTTGCCACATGGCGAGGCAAGATGGCAGCTGATCTCTGCTGAGGTCCCTCTCTTCCCTTCAAGGCTCACTGTCTCCAGGAGATCAGCTATGGGAAATCAGGTATGGCTCAGCTCTTCAGCCTTGATCTGTTCTATGGGCCCAGTCTCTTGGGGATTTGTGCCTCAGCTTTGGCTGCTAGCTATTCTTGAGTCCTTTCTCTCACATGACCAGGTCAAAATGGCAGAGCTCCCTTTTCTGTGTGTCTTCTTTCTCTGTGTCTCTATTTATATAAGGCTCCAGTAAGAGGGCGGAGACCCAACGTGAATCATGCCTCACTGATGTAGTGCAATCAAAAGTGATCTAATCAAGTAATCAAGGTCCCTTAACTGAATATAATGCAATCAAAGGGTCTTACACCCACAGGAATGGATTAGTTCAAAAACATAATCTTTTGGGGGGAAGTCACAAAATTCAAACTGCCACAGGCAGTAAGTGGAAGAACCGCACCACTGATATTTGCCCCAACAGTAGAGTAAGAGGTGAGTCTAATTTTCCAGCCCCATTTAAATATTACTATAGAAATATTTGGATTAAGTATTATTTAAAATTTACTAATGATACATTTTTTTATTTGAACCAAATTTCTAGAGTTAATACAAACACATACAAGTATGCTTTAGTACATGTCACTAAAATTAACATAAAACACAGAATAAGGCCTCACACTTTTTTCATTTTCATGATTTTTCCATAAAACCTTCAAATTCAAATCACCTCTGTCTTCACCTTCAGTAACATAGATAGATAGATGATTAGATAGGTGATAAATAGGTTAGATAGAAAGATAGAGAAACAAAATGCTTTATTCATACAAAAAACATATACCATTTAAAATTTTTTAATTTCCTGGCTGGGTTTTTTTTTTTTTTTTCATTTGTGTTTTTTTCCCCACTGTGGCAGTTTGACATTATTTATTTTCCCCACTGTGGCAGTTTGACATTATTTATGAATTCCAAAAATACATATATTGATTATGTTTGCAAATTGGACTGTCCCTCTAGGCGTGATGCCCTTTGATTGTATTAAATTCAAAGGTTTTACGTTTACTTGATTAAATCAAGATTAGGACTTTGATTCGACCACATCACTAGGGCGACTCAGGGTTGAATCTCTGCCCCCTTGGTGGGCTTTATAAATGGACACTCAACCAAGGAGACAGAAGCAGATATGCAAGAAAAAAGAGAGACCTCCATAAACACAGAAGAGGACTTAGATCCTGCGAACCTGGGGAAAGATGAGCCATTCACCTGATAGTTTGCAGCTGAAGAGAACAGAGCAGCTGAGCAGCTAAAGGAGAAACCAGGCCCGCCATCGTGCTCAACACATGGCAACTGACTTGGGGTGATAAATCAACCTTGAGTTGCATGCTTCAGGGCCTTGTAGCTGTAAGCTTTTACCCCAAATAACTACCCTTTATAATAACCAACAGATTTCTCATACTCTGCATCAGCACCTCTTTGGCTGACTAATACATTCACCTTTAAATAAACTTTGCTCACAATAACTAATTTGACAAACCTATCATGCCAGAGTTTCATCTCTTTTTAAAACTGTTGGCACTCTTCAATAATGATCACGTTTCTCAGCTCTTTTACTTTGTAGTGGCATATTTACTTTTTAGAAATTATCCCTAGCTTTCTATCTCACCCAATCCAAATTTATTACTATAAAATAATCATAAACGCTAATTTTCACATCCCTTTCACCTTTGTTAATAAACAGTTTAATGAATGTATGGTCTTTTTTTTTTTAAATTCCATTTCCACCTATTACTGCTGGCATATAACAGAAACCAGGACAACATTTTGAAAATTAGCATACCAAGTCAAGACTGGAAAACCTTGAGGTTGCAGAAAGTTTTATGTCTTTTCTAATAAACCTGACCCATACTTCAGAAAAAGTAGTGGAAATATATTTCTGACACTGATTTTGTTTCCTCTTTTATCTGTGATTACCACAGATAAAATGAAATTATTTCCCTCAGTTCAAGGGAATAAGCATTCATTGATTACCTCCTGGGGGTCAGCTACTATTGTAGGTGCTGAAGCCTCAAAGTTTAATAAGACACATTTGACTCTCAAGAAATTTGTGGCTTAGTTAATACAATATTTTTCATTGTTTTTTCAAAGTTTCTGCCTCCACCAACATTTCAATCAGAATTATCCTACTTTTATAAGTTTTATATTTTGGGGTTTGATATAAGATAGTACTGTTTAAGATGACTGAAAAACCACTGATCTGGGGTTAGTGGCAGGCATTTAAATAATTGAAATTTGGTGTCATACAGATATTAATAGAAGTACTGTCTTAGCCTGGGCACCAAAATGCAGAGCCTAAGAAAAAGCCATGTGACTCAGAGGGCAAAAAATAGGGAAAGGAAGAACAAAGTAGGGAAGGAAAGAGAGCAAACAAAAGATTAATTATTGAGTTAACTTTATACCCACATGGAAGGATGGATATTGTCTTATAGGATAACCTGTTAACCATGCAGGGGAAGAAAGCAGGAAGTTGGATAGTGCCTTCACAGTAGTGGTCACCACACTCACAACTGGAATAAAATATGACGCCTAGAAAACTTGAAGTGGTGCACAAGCAGCATCTGACACAAGTTTATATAAGACACTGAAGTAGAACAGCATAGAGTGTGATTATTTCTGCCTGGAGGGAGAGGGGTCAGGAATAGTTTCAAGATATAGAGTCCTCACAAAATTTCTTAAAATGGAAAGAAGTATCAGATTGCAAAGCAGGTGGGGAGTATTTCAAGCAGAAGGAAGAGTATATATGGCACAGACGTCTGAAACAGCAAGATGTATTTGGAGAATTATAAGAAAATCAGTATGCCTGGAGTTGAAGAAGTGGAGGAGAGGAGGTTAGAAATGTGGCCTCCTAATGTGGCCTAAAACATAATGAATTTTATAAGCTACGTTAGGAGTTTAAATTTAGTACCTGAAAAAATGGAGTGTCATCTGAGTGATTCATTTTAAATAGAAAATGAATTTGTGGGATGAAATAAATGGAATTATACTGCTTATTGTTATTATATTTGTGAAATAAGAAGTAGGAAGAGGAAGTAGGAAATATGAAGAGGTAGAATATTAACTCTAAATAGACCCTGCTAGGTTAAGAATGCATTTTGTAAGCCCTAGAGAAACCACTACCAAAAAACAATAATAAAGGGTATAGCTATAAGGCCAACAGAGGAAATAAAATGTAACAGGCATAAAACATATTCAATCAACCTAAAATAAGGCAGGAAAAGAGCAACAGAGGTGCAAAACACAGAAGGGATAAATGGCAAGAGAATACACTTAAACCCAAACATTTCAGTAACTATATTAAATGAAATAAACCAAAAACCCCATTTAAAAAGACAAATTAATGCAACAACATAATCTAACTTTGCAGATATTATTCCCAGTGAAAGAAACCAGACACAAAAGAGCACATACTGAATGATTTTATTTATATTAAAGTTTAAATCAGGCAAAACCACTTCCTATTGATAGAAATCAGATCAGTGGTTGCCTGAGGAAAAGGATTAGTGCAGGATACTGACTTCAAAGGTGCAAGAGAGAACTTTTTGGAGCAATGGAAATGTTTTATATCTTAATCAGGTTGGCAGTTATACATGTGTGTGCATTTTTCAAAAGCCATTGACCTGTCCACTAAGAATGTGTACATTTTATTGCATGTAAATTTTAACAAATCAAAATCAATTTTTAAAAACAACAGCAAATAAACATCTCTCAAAGTTTCTGACTTGAGTGAAATGGTGGTGATAGAGAAATGACAGAAGAAGTAAAAGTTTCTGCCTCACCTAATAGGGTTGTTTACATGGAGTGCCAGTTTGAAGCCACACCACTGTGATTGTTGGCTTCCACTAGGGGCTGGTAGAGCAAGGACGAATAGGACAAATTTCCCCAAGCTTGAAGAGTAAGCACACAATCTAACAGAGGTTATGTGAAAACAATTTATAATCTAAGTATCTTTTAAAATTTTTTTTAAAATAATAATAATGAAGGGAATCTAGCAGCAAAACTAGGGGTTAATTAACTATGACTGTTTCTTTCTAAATCAGTGCCACCACCTGATGAATGCACAATTCTGTGATTATACTACAAGCCAGATTGTACACTTAGGATGGATTGTATGGTATGTGACTATATCTCAATAAAACTGCTTTAAAAATTAAAAAAAAAAAACACTATGAAAAAGGTTCCCTAGTGTTATGAGCAAAGCATTATGGGAGAAAGACGCTTAATGCAGTAAAATAAACAAAAATACTGAAAACACTCCATGAACATGTGAATAAATAAAGTTATATATCCAAACAATAGAATACTAGTCAACAATAAAAAGAAGTGAACTATTGAACACACAACAACATGGGAAGTTCTCAAAATAATTGTGCTGGAAAAAAATAATAATAATAATTCTGTTGAGTGAAAGAAACCAGACCAACGAAAGTACATATTATGTGATTCCATTTATATAAAATTCTAGAAAATGCAAACTAATCTATAGTGATAGAAAGCAGATAGATGGTGGCCTGGGGAGAAGGGGGGTGGGGCGCAATTAAAGAGAAGGATTACAAAGGGGAATGGGAAAGTCATTGGAGGTGATAGATATGTTCATTATCTTGATTGCGATAATGGTTTCACAGATATATACATATGACAAAATTTAAACTGATCGTTTTAAATATGAGCAGTTTATTGTACGTCAATTTTACCTCAGTAAAGTTATACCAAAAATACTAAGAAATATTGGGAGATAAGAGAGGGTTATGTTAGTAACTGAGCTAAGTAGCACATGATCTGTTAGCATTACATATAATGAAGCAAATATTCTACTTGGAATAATGATATTGGCTAAACTTATTGTTTACCCTGAGTTAGACACTTTGCCAATCTTCTTAACTGCATCATTTCATATAACCCTCACACTAACACTATGAAATTGGTAGTATTAATACTCCCAAGTTATAGATAAGGAAAATGAAGACACAGAGTTAGAAATATGTTCAACTATGAGTGACAAAACAATTATAGTAACTTGTTTAAATAGTGCGGTTTTTTCCCTAAAAAACAAAAAAGTCTTGGGGTAGGCATTTCAGGTCTGTTTTACCTTTTAGGCAGTATGGACAAGGACAGAAAGGCTCTTTTTCCTCTCTGCCTCACCATCCATAGCATGCTTATTGCCTTATAGTTACGTGATAGCTGTTGCACCTTCAGGTGTCACATCAGTACTCCAGGCAGGAAGAATAGAGAGAAAGAAAAACAAAATGAAGGGAAAGCAGGCAAAAGGGTCATACTAGCTGAAACTGATAGCCTTCCCACGGGTCCCACCTAGCAGGCTTCTGCTTATTTATCATTGGCCAAAGTTGCACTATAAGGCCACCCCTAACTGGAAGATGACTAGGAGGTTGCAGGTGGTTGCAGGTGGAGGCCAAAGAAGTTAACCAATAATTTCTGCTACAGCTAGTAAGAGAGTGAGTCAGGATCTGAACTAGTTTTATTTCCCAAAAAGATGCTATATGAATAAATTTCTCTATAAATTTTCCTAAAATTCATCTTAATATGCCAAGCAATGAAAAGATACTTCATCCTGAGAAACATGTATGTGACATAGTATGAGTGCCCCTGCGAGCTAGATATTTAAGTGACACAGTTTCTTTATCTTTGGGGAAAGCAAGCAGAATTAAGTAAAAATCAGGAGAGAAAGGAAGGAGAGAAAATGGCAAAGGGGAAGAAATGATGACCTACAGCTTAATTTTACATCTTTTCTATCCAATAGTTCTGCCTCTTGTGTTGCCCTGTGATACAGCACCCAGTTCCCGAATGTCTCATATCTAGAAAGTTCACCTGTTATTCTGTCAGGGGAATTTTCACAGAGTACAGGTGTTATCTGGGTGAGAGAAAGAAGCTAGATAAGCAGAATATCAACTCTAAGAAAAGGAATTTTTTAAACGGGAAGAGAAAAAACTTTGATCATATTTAGAAGGCTATTTCCACAATGACTGAAATCGAAATACCACCCTTCAAGTCATTTCCAGCTACAGGATTAAGCCCATAAACATGTATTATGTACACGGTACATATGAAGTATTCTGGGCAACTGGAATGTATGTCTTTCATTTGTCCAAAAATTCAGTAGATTTGGAGAGCATTTTGTCAAGAATAAAATTTATATAAATATTCATTGTTATTTACAAATCTATTAATAAACAATTCTTGGTCTGTGAGCCAAACATTGATTAAGCATTCACTTTTCATTCTATATTAAAGCTCCATTATATATTATCCTATTCCAAAAATATACAGACAAATTCAACAACAATTAATTGACTACCTACTATGTACCATGCTGGGTTCAGAATGAAATAAAGCATAGTCCCCACCCTCAAAAAAATCACAATCTAATGATGACAATTTAATAAGTGCTACAATAAAGCTATGCAGTTGGCACGACAAATGTTTTTCTAACTCTGATTTCTCTTCCCTTCACATTTTTTTCATTTTTATTTCTTCCTTAGAAGTAATAACAATATATAAGCACTGTAGAGTTTGTGCCTAGGAGATTTTAAAAACATACTAAGATTCTTATCACTTGATAAAATGTAACACAAATTTTCAAATTACTTACTGGGATGAAAAGATCCCAGTTGCTAAAGACCAAGTGTATTGATTGTGGAGACAATCAGATTTTTTCTGTTCAAGATTTTGAACTATAGCCTAGAAACTAGCACAGGTATCACATTGCACTAAAATTGACAGAAGTGAATATTCGAAGGAAAGTGCAATTCTCTGCCCTTTGTCAGCTACCAGCACGGCAACTGTACACTGACTTGCTATTCTGCTCAGAAAAAAGGAAACACCCTATATAAAAATATTGCATTAATGCAGCTTTTACTTGGTTAGCTGCTATTAAAATAAAACAAAAATTTAAAGATCAAATTCAGAGAAATCCTAAAATTTATGTAGAACTACATAAATATACATGAACTGTATATAATTTTCTTCTATTATCATCAATGGTTTTGTGATGTCCTGATGTATGCCCTGAGACCTCAATATTGCATCAAAACCAACATACTGTCTGAACTGAGAAAAACACATTTATGTGGAATTAAATTCATTCAGTGGGAAGAAAAGTGCAGCGTAATCTTGGTCACACATTCTTTCCCAGAATCAACAAAAGATAAAATAATTCATTAATGATGATGATGATGACAATGACAAAATAAAACTCACAATCTCACTGACAGAAACAAATGAGATTCCCAAAGGTACCATGGAGTACCCAACTCTAAGTATTCATTGACTGTCTGTCATGTTTCTGGCACAGGGTGGATGTGCAGGACATTGACTTGCTCACAAGAAGCCTGTTATCTACTAAGAATAGTCTTACAAACCTGGAACCATGAGAAAATAAGACTGTGCATTCCCAAAAGTGTTAACATAAACTGTACAGGCTATTCGAAACTATACTGAATAAACAGTTCCTAATAAGTGCTAATTGCCTGGCTTAGATGAATGTAATAAATAGTGATGTGTGAGTTTTTTGGACTGGAACTGTCAAGAAAAAGGAATCAGAACTGGAATAGGGTGTGAAATGGTGGACAAAATATGAATAAGAGAAGAGTACAACAGTCTAAGTGCTAGGAACCACATAAGCAAAGCACAGAGCTAGAATCCACATGGGTTGTTGGCTGGATCGTGAAATGGACAGCTCTGGCTGACATGATTGTTGGCACCAAGTACCGAATATGTTCATGTTGGAGAGTTAAGTTAGGAGCACTGAATACAAGATTGAGAAGTTGAATTTTATCTACTGGGAAATAGATACCCATTGAATGAAGGAGAGTAAGCAAGAGATGAGTGCTCTAAATACAGATGAAGATGCCTAGAATAATAAATAGTGTTTTAAGTTTGACAGGAATACTGTGAGCAAGAAGTTTAAAAGCTTTGATGGACATGAGAGAGTAACTGAGATGTCCATAAATTATAATAAAAATAATGGCTAGGGAGTGATTTCCAGATGGCATTCACCTCAAAGAAGACTTTGTGGAATATGATAAATGGAGGACAAAATGACCCACCCCAGAGAGCTGTATACAAAAGTGTTCTTAGGGGAAAAAAATAACCAAAAACATGTTTCTGAAACCATGGGGAAGGATTAAAGGAAACATTCTATGGAGTGAAGTTGTGAAGGCATTTGTCATAGGATCTTGTGAAAACTAAATGAATTAATGTTTGTAAAGTGCTTGACACATAGATGATTGAATGGCAAATGTGGAGCCAGTGCTAAACCTCACTTTCACACCGCTTACAGGGAAGTTTTCCTCATAAAAAGGAATTCCTTAAGATTTTAAGAAGTGGGAAGCGGGTGTTGCTCAGTGGATAGAGCCCCCGTTTACCATATGAGAGGCCCTGGGTTCGCTTCCCGGGGCCTCCTTGTGAGGGCAGGCCGGCTCGAGCAGCGCCGTGGGCTGATGCGGCAAGACCTCACAGCAAGGGGAAGATAAGCAGACACAGAGAAGACACCCAGCGAATGGACACAGCAACACAAGCGGCAAGGGGGGGATAAATAAATAAAATAAATAAATCTTTAAAAAAAAAAAAAAAAAAGATTTTAAGAAGTGGTTTGAAAGAAGGGGAGAGAAATTTTCCTAGTCCTCCTAAAAATACCACTATCTTATTGAATTCACATCCATACTTTTACTGAGTAGCTTGATCAGCCCACCTCAAGTCAGTGGTTTCATAGACATTTAGCCCCTACCATATTCTAAAACATCCTCTCAAACATAATGAAATTATTCGTGATGATTTATCGTGTTACTTCAGAAATGTCACCATCCCTGGACTCACTCATCATTAGCACTTTGCACAGTGTCTGGCACAAATAGGTGCTTACTGCACACACATTCAAATGTTTACTACATAACATCAAATGCACAAGTGACAAAAAAAAATAGATAAATTACAGTCCACTAAAATTTTAAAATTTTGTGCTGCAAATGACAAAATCAAGAAAGTATAAAGGCAACTCACAGAATAGAAGAAAATATTTGAAAATATTTGCAAGTCTGATAAAAGGCATATCCGGAACACATAAAGAACACTTACAACTCAAAAATATAAAGATAAATAGTACAATGTCAAAATGGGGAAAGAATCTGAATGGACATTTCTCCAAAGAAAATATACAAATTGCCAGTTAGTACATGAAAAGATGTTCAACATCATTGGTTTTAGGAAAATGCAAATCAAAACTACAATGAGATACCACTTCAAACCCACGAGGAGAGACACAATCAAAAAGTCAGACAATAATAAGTGTTGGTGAGGTTGTGAAGAAATTGGAACCCTCATACATTGTTGATGAGAAGGTAAAATGATGCAGATGCTTTTAGAAAACAGTTTGGCAGTTCCTCAAAATGTTAAATGGAGACAGTCACACTATGTCCCAGCAATTCAACTCCTAGGTAAATATCTAAGAGTAATGAAAACATAATCCACGTATTATATGCAGATGTTCATAGGAGCATTATTCATAATAGCCAAAAAAGTAGAAATAACCCAAATGTCCATCCCTGATGAATAAATAAACAAAATGTGGTATATCCAAACAATGGAATGTTACCTGCCATTAAAAAAAAGCCAAATGAAATGTCCAGATTAAGCAAATCTATAGAGACAGAAAGTAGATTAGTGTGGTTGCCTAGGGCTGGATAGGGAAGAAGGGAGGGAGAGGAAAGCCTGGGGGAGAATGGGAAGTTACAACACAAGGGTTCCAAGCCTCTTTTAGGGGGCACAAAACGTTCTAAAAGTAGATTGTAGAGATGGTTACATAACTTTGTGAATACACTAAAGAAAACTGAAATGTACACTTTAAATGGGTAAATGGTATGATATATATATATATATATATATGACATATATATATATATATATATGTCATATATATAACAGCAAAGCAGGTTTTTTTCCAAGTAAATTTTTTTTTTTTAAGTTTTGGTTGGTTTCTTCTTGTTCCAACGAAGATTTGTATATGACTGACTTGCAACTCCATTCTCCTATGCCCCAAAACTAAGCAAAGGCCTCCAGAGATTGAAGCAGCAATTCCCAACACCAGTTTCTGCTCACTTAAACAGGCTTAAAGCTCCCCCAAAACTGTTTATTAATATCTTATGAATCACCTAATATATAGACAAATTATCTGACAACTTATTCAGTTTTCTAATTTAGTTATATTTTAGTTATATGCTTTTATTGCCCAAAATCTATACTGTATTGATAAGTTATGTACTATATCCTATTTAACTACACCTAAATACTGTAAATATGTTAATAAGATCTAAACCTCTAATAAGGTTAAATATCACCTCTGATTTAAATTATTTCTCTCCAAGTCTCTGTATATCAGCTACCTATTTAGGAGTGGCTTCTGACAGCAAACAAGATGCCAGTTTCTATTTTTGTATATCACTTTTACCTGAATTCTTTTTTCTGCATGATCCAAATTTACTAGAATCACAATCTACTCTTTGTAATATATGAAAAAGTAGAGAAATCAATTATATATAATTCATCAGGGAACCTCACAGTGTACTATAACAGTTTATTAGTTAATTTCTTGACAATAGAAAAGGTAAGAATAGAACAATGAAGCTATGCTAAGGTAGTATTCAATTTACTTTTACTCTGCTTTATTTTTCTTCATAGCATATAATACCAGCAAACATACTTTATATATATTTGCCTTTGTTTTTTTAATTCTCTGTCTCCTCCCATAGGAATGTAAATACTAGGAGGGCAAGGACTTTGTTATTTTTCACTACTCTGTCTCTAACCTCTAAAACATCTAATACTGTCGGTGTTCAATATCCAATATTGTAGGTGTGCGATAAATATTTAATAAATTTAACATCTTCAGAAAGTGTTTGAAGAGTCCTTCAACCATTATGAACAAATTAAGTAAAATCAGAAAATCAGATGCTTTTAAATTTTAATTATTTTATATCAGGAAAACCCTCTAGTTTTCTGATGACCCCAGCTCTACTCTATGCAAAATTAGATTTGGCACTTTCAACAAACACAGTGAACAAAAATGTTTGAGGTTATCACTTACTGTCACACTATGGGTTATTTTAAATATATTGCTTAATATTGTTGCAGTTACTATGAAGTGATGGTTATAATCTAATTTGCATTGGAACAAGTGAAATGAGAAATTTTTATTTGGATATAATGGTTTACTTATTATGGAGATCCACATAAATGCAACATTTTTCATTGTAACAGACAAAATTTTAGGATCTTAAAATACACTTCTTGTAGATAGCCATACAAGAGACTCATATAGTTTCATACATTTTTTATTCATATTTTCTTTCTCCTCTGCCCCATCCCTTCATCCATCAGCTCCCTAGGGAAAATGTTTTTAACTCTTAGATTGCATTCATTTTAATTTAAAAAATCCAAAAATTATATCACCAAATGTTTGTCATGATTTTATTTATTTTTTATTATTATCATGTTCATAACACAGCACTTTTAAGTAATTGCCAAGGTATTACAGTCATTTTTGTCTTACTTTTCTAATCCTATGAAATTTCCCCTTAATCTTTACATTCTGCCACCAGGGATCAGCATCCTCTCGCAGTCTGTTTCTCTATCAAATGAAAAACACCATCCACCTTTCCTAATTGTTGTCTACAATTTTTCACCCCTTCACCTTGTTCTAGCAATCATGATGCTTACAGTAATCCTCAATATGTGAAACAACTCAAGAAGCATTTCAAGAAGCAACACTCAGAAGTTTTTTCCAACTATATGCATATATTATTTTCCAAAAATGTTGTCTATTTTGGGATTATTTAGTTGGAGTTCCCTTCAACTAGTGAAACTTATATTTGCTAAATTTTCTCTTGGATAGACAATAATTAGATTCTGTGAGATTTTAAATATAAAATCTATATTTATATACAGATTTTAAACATTTATCTAATTAAAATTATAGTATAGTTTTATGAAAGAGCACTTCATAAAAGTATGCAGATAACAGCATCCTCCCTTTGGTAGAAAAATAAAGGAATCTGGGTTGTAAATAGAATTTCACAGTAAAATCCCAGGGATAGATTCATGGGGAACTAAAACTTAAAGTTGCTAAGATTAACAGTTTCAGAACTCCCACATGGTCTTACAAAGTCATTAACATTAGAGAAAAGTACAATAAGATGATGGGAAGATAAATGTAGATGAGTATTCTCTTAAAAATGAGCAAATATGGCATGCTTAAACAAGAAGGGACCTTATTTAGAACCATTCTGTAATAGATGTAATTGATCTGTTCTACCTACTCTGAACACCAAAATCCTGAATGAAATTTTCTACTAGGTAATCCCAGTTCAGATACTATCTTTAATACTATTTGAAAGTATTATATTTACATAGAATTCTTAAATTATAGGCAAAAAAAATTAGTTGAGAATGATTGAACAAATAATGTAAAATAAACTAAATAGATAAATAATTTAGAGCATGGTTTTATATTACTATTCTAAAGTAATATAAAAGACTCCTATGTGACAAGGCAGGGTAATGGTTTTGGTATAAAACATAAGAAAATGGCTATATTTACATCAACTTATTACCCTAAGCCACATAGTAACTTAAATTAACATAATTGTTGCATCACACTATATATCTAGGTAATTGAATGTTTCAGTTTTCATAGAGGTATTTGGAATTCAGGCAAACAGCATATGATTTCCAACTCTGTTTCAAACCAAATTATAAGAACTGCCTTCTGGAAGTTTGATCAGAAAAGATTCACATCAGTAATAGACAACATTAGGCAAAAATATGAATTATATTGTTGAAGTTTAAAATCCCAACACTGTAGCATAAAGAAAAAAAGCACTGATGTATTACCCATTTACTATTTAAGTGGTGAAGAAATTATATTAAAAGACTCTAGGGGAGAGGGTATAGCTCAGTGGTTGAGCACCTGCTTCCCATGTACACGGTCCTGGGTTCAATCCCTGGTACCTCTTAAAAAAGACTCTTGCCATCAAAGACATTAAAATATATTTTTACCAAATATATCAGAATACTATAAAATATACAATGGCTCCTTGTTACAAACTGGAATATGCCAATCACTTTCAAATGGACTGTCTTGATCCGTTTACAAACCAGAATTATTACAATCTACTAAGACTAAACCCAAAAAAGCAGTACTGATGGTCTCTACAGGAAAAACTACAGTTGTTTTTCCTTTGGGGAAAATTAGTTTCAAATTAGGCATTCTAAATGTATGCTGAAGTGATCAGTTGGGGTGGGTATAGAGCAAATTTGATTTCCAAGCATAAAAGGGCAGTATCAAAAGCTTATCAATTTGGCTATGAAGCACTTTCCTCTCGTAAGTCCCCCAAAAGGAATTTCAGAATCTGCAAGTGACCTGGAAACATTAATTTTAAGAATGAGAGAATAAATGATTAGAAATTATCTAAATTGTTGTACATTACAAACAGCTATCTGAAGACTTTACCTCAGGTTAAACCTTAATGAGATTGCCCATTAAACTCAACCCATCAGCATCACTAAGCCATCCCATTTTTCCAGACCATGACTGGAAAAGGAGTCTTTCCATCTATTTCTATCTGAATATTCTCACATTAAATTATGCTTGAAACAAAAAGCATTCACATTATTGAAAAGATGCAAAACACTGATTAGATCATCCTCAAAATGTTTAACAAGATCTCAGCAGGAGATTAAGGGACGTCTAGAGAGAACAATCAAGCTCTTGCTAAATAGGAAAATTTACCTAGCCTCACAAAATTGTTGTTAATGCACAAAGTTACAATAACAGCAGTAATTAGGGCCAATTCTGTACACTCATGTATGGGAACAAAACTAAAAACTAAATGTATCTACAACATATTGTTTTATAAGAGTGGGATAATTCTGTAAAGGGGCTCAATTTTATGATACTGTGTGCTTTGAAAAGGTCCAGCATTTTTTATATTAGAACTTGGCAGAACTATCCTTCCAGATGGCCATAGCCATTTCCATTTTCACTACACATATTTCTTTCTCCTTCACTCCTGGCAGTTGATTTGAAAAGGTGTAAAGTCTTTGGTATCAGAAAGATCTAGATTCAAATGCTACCTTTTCATTTACTAGTTTTGCAAATTGTTTTACCTTTTTGATCCTTGGTTTCCTCCAAGAGGTATTGTAAAATTAAATACTGCAATTTATTCCTGACACTGGAGAGGTACTAAATAAATCTGAGTTCTTTCCCTACCTGGTATGGATGTAGTTTTATAGGGACTAAGGTAGCATTTGAAACAGACACTTTTGAAATTATGTACAATTCATTTTGGCAATTTGAAGGTGCTGTTTTATTTTGCAATACTCAAATATTTTTTTAAAAAGAAAAACATCGCTGTCTTTAATTAGCAAACATTCCACTTCAGGCTATCTCTTCATGACAATGAACCAGGAACATTATGCAGTAATGAAGCAGTACTGAAATCAAAGTGTGGGGCCTGTGAGAACTGGAAGGAAAAAAGAATGCCACAGTACTAGAGGTGACTGAGACTCATGCCTGACGATTAGAGAACCAAGTCATGCAAAATTAAGAGGCATGAGTTATTCCAGGTACTTGTTACCATATTATGATATAAATATACATGTGGCATCCATCTCCTGTCCACTTGCAACAACCAAAGTTCATTTATGAGAAATAATTTTGACGAAATCAAGTTAACAATACTGATAAAAACGCCTTTATTTTTCAAGTCTGAGACTGAATCTATGAACAAAAGTCAATTCCAGCTACAAACAGAGCAGAATATTACCGTTTTTCTTATGGTAATTTCAAAGTACTCGCAAAATAGCACTGGCCCAAAGCCCTAATACCAGTGTGAAAATAAATCATGGTGCTAAAAAGTAAATATTTTTGTTATCTCTAGCAATTTTTTATTTAAACCTTTGTGAAAATATGGCTATATTTTAAAAAATCACTTTCAAACATATACATTTAATCATATGTAAATTATGTTAGTAAGTTAGTTTGATACAATGCAAAGCACAGAAGAGAAAGATGAAATGACAATGCATTTCTTTGACTATAGCTAATAAAAATTTTAGCACAAACTTAAATGGTCTTTATGTGCTCTAAATGTAATAAATAATATCTGTTAACATTTATTTAACACTGACGGCATTCCAGGCCCCTCACTTAATCCCAAGGAGTCTATGGTGTAGGTACTATTAATATCACTGTTTTACTATTGAGAAGATGCTAAAAGATGTTAATTAGCCTGTCCAAAGTCAAAAGATCTGAGTTTCAATGTCTGACTCCAGAGCCCACACTTTTAGCTATTGTATTATGTTGCTCCATCTCAACTCATGCTTCCACTAGTCAAGTAACAGCAATGTTGAGTGGGTGCAAGGGTGGCTGCTCGATCTACATGGTTTCTTCCAACCTCCATAGCCTAATGATTATAGTAGATGGATTCACACAGAGTCACACTACTTCAGCAAATATTCTGGTATCCCTAGTTTCTTCAGGATGTTTCACTTTTTTCCAAAGCTAAGTATGGAAGAGGAAAAGGGGCTACCTTCTTAAATTCAGTTCCATACCATATAAGACATCCTCAGAAGTTCCCCAGAAGATGTGCTTCACATTAGCACTTTTCCATAACTGGTTAAGCAAAAATATCTGGCAGTAACCAAGCAGCAATATCCAAACTATATTACTGTAATTTATGAGCAAATATATATTTTTAAAAAGAATAGGTGAGATTTGAAGAAAGGTGTTCTTATAGTATTTGGTGACTTTTGAGTAATTACTAATTCTAAAATCCTAAAAAGACAGCAGAATTCCTGTAGGGCAATCTGCTTCCATGCTGTTGGAAGACAAAAGAAAGGAAAAGAATCATCAGGGTTAATTATTAGTATGTAAAAACGTAGGTAACTAGAAGAGTGTGTTACCACTTACACCAGTTGCTAAAAGAAAAGACAGTGGGAGGTTACCCTGAAAGGATGTATGAAATAAAACAAATGCTTAAGATTTAGTCTGAAAGAACAATTAATATGCTGGAATAATTCTCAATACTATTTCATAAGGTTGGGAAGGAGAGCAGAGGCCAGTTATGGGATGGTTTAAGCTTTTCTGCTTCTCTGAGATTGTTTTCTGAATTATTTTTATTTCATACAGACTTCCAAGGGAGAAGTAAAATAGAACATAGACTACTTATTATTGGTAGAGAAATTTCTCTGAAGTAGTAGCTCATAACTTATTAATGTGTAGCTATAGCTACATAGCTACCCTATAGCTACCCTATAGCTGCAGTAATGAGCAGTCTTCTCAGCAAATAGTTAAATACATGTAGGTAGACACAGGGTGTCCTTCCCTATTATAACACTAATTTATGGGCTGGTGCCTAAGATATTAACATTGTGGAAAAGCAAAAGATTCTGTTTTATACTTTTTCTCCATACAGGAAGGTTTCACAAGTAAATCAGTTTAAATAGAAACTTTAATATACAATCTGAGGCTCTAAGATTCTTTCACCTAAGCCAAAATGAAGCAGGCTAGATAGGAAATCAATAGACGGATCTGAAACATGGCAAGAAGTCCCCGTGGACATCAATACCCTCAAGATGGCTACTGGAAGACTCGTGCGAGAAATTCCATTCGGAATGAGATTTCCTCTGGAAGCCAGGAGAAGGCCTGGATATTCACCAGGGACCTTATAATTGGGCCCTCCCAGGGGACTGATGGGTGGGGTAATCAATCAAAACAGCAAATAGCTGGAACTCCTCCCATGCCATTAGCAAAGGGGCAGAATAATTAATGGTTCAAAAAGCAAGCGCAAAGGCCTTTTGCTCTCTCTTGCCTTTTGACCCTTGTTCTTGCCCTGCTCTCACCGTGTCGCTCCTGCATGGATCAACACACAAGTAAAACCTGGACATTTATAATCTATAATGGGCAATTATAGTATGTAAATCGGCCCTTTTTATCACTCTTCAGCCCCTTCTCTTTCTGGGACCCATGATCTATTCACTCTTCAGCTCCTTCCTCTCTCTGGGACCCATGATCTGTTATATTCTCCCATTTCTCTTCCCTCCCTACCTTAATAAATTACTGGCCTATTCAACGTGGCTTGCTCTCAAAATTCGCTTCTTGTAGCTTAGTCAAGAACCTAGACAAAATCCGGTTACACAAGGTTTTATCATCAAAGAAGAATTTATTACATTCTAGTTTTTTTAATTGTTCCCATTGAAATCATCTTTAGGGAACTGGTTCCAAAAATTTTTTAATAAACCCAAAGCTTAATCTTACATTTCTCGTTTTCAGTAGGTTTATACAATTCCTCACCAACTCTTCTGTAGGACACAGATGTTAGAAATACTGATAGTTAAGTAGAAAATGAAGCAGAGTTCTTGCCAATAACCTATCCAGCTCAATTCTAACTGGTGCAGATATGGGCCTTTCTCATTTTTACTCTCTCTGGTATCCTTCCCACTTTGAAAAATTGCTAAGAGCTTGTCGTCTTCCTTTGAATTTTTTCCTTCCTTTCCCATTCTCTGCATTTCTATCTGCTTTTTCTCCCTTTGGCAATTCAGCTTTTTCCTTCATATTTCTCAAATTAGTCCTGTGATTCCTAATCCTGCAGACATAAAAAATCACCATCCACCTATAATAGCCAATTCCTCATCTCCATTCAATCTGTTCCACACAAGAATGAAATATTTTAAACCAAAGTACTCTCCGTTAAAATTGTTTTTACCTTACCTCCAAAAAGGAATCTAGTAGCACCCATCTGCTTCCCACATCAAATCCAATCTCCAAATAATACAAATCATTTCTCACCAATCCTCAGCAATATTCATAGAACATCTCCCTGTAATTTTAATTAATTCTGTGTATACATTTGTGGTTTTGTATGGTAGTTTTGTATACCAGTTATGCTTATTTTAAATGATTTTGTCCTATCTCACTTAGGGACAGAAGGCTTCTCTTGAGACAACCATTCTTCTTCACAAGCCACTTGAAGAGGGATTGTGTTCATTCTGTTCTCCCCCAGGAATGCCCAGCCCCTTCAGTCTGTTTTCAAATCGATCTCTTTTACCAAACTCAAATGCCACATCCTCACCCATCTGGAAATAACTTCTAATGTCTGCTAAGAATCTCTTAATATAAATTGTAACCTCTCTTAACAATACTTAAAACCTTCTACTGTGTGGATTATTGCCCCCAGTAGAATCCAAGTTCCTTGAAGGTAGAATTCATTATTCTATCCCCCACAAATAACACTTGGCCTATAATAAATACTCAGTGTAATATTGGTTAATAGAATTCAGATTTGACATAATAAACCACATACCCATGGTTATCTGCTCTTTTGCCTGATATTTCATTAGAATTATAATAAAGAAAAAATTTTAATCTATGACTCTTCATTTGGGTTCCCCAAAAGTAGACAGACCCTCAGATGTGGATTTGAATCCAAGCAATTTATGTAGGAAGTGATCCCAGGAAGCACTAAGAGGGAGTGAGGGAAAGTGAAAAATGGAATGGAGGAGAGAGCTATCAAATAAGATACCATTGAAAACATGGGGCTTAATCCTTCTAGGCAGGTCTGGAGCTAGTGTACAAGATGCACCTCAGAGGTATCCCACAGGGGGAAAGGGAGCTAGGGTTTTACTAATCAACTTCTGTTAGCCATTGTTTAAGGGCTGGTGGGAGGGAACATTGGTTCTCTGGCTCTTCCAGCCTACCCCATTAACAGATACAGCAAGCTCCTACAGCCAGACAGAATCCTCAAGTTAAGAGTGGTAGTTGCTGGGAGTTGAAAGATGGGCTGGTTGCTGGGAAATAGAAAGTGATGAGAGGATACAGCTAAGGGACCAATAACATCTGCTATTTATGATAACAAAAGGAAAAGGGAGGGAGTCATAAATGGACATGAATCTCCATTGGATGGAAAAGCAGGTGGAAAAGGAGTGACTTATAAAGCAGGGAAGAAAGAAATATAGCCCAGAATAAGAAAGAAGAAGCTCAGGTTTGGGCAGAGGTTCAATCTACCTTAGGAAATCAGATGTTTGAGAATGTAATGTGGGTCTAAAAACAGAGGGATTAACTAAAGGTCTGTTTTCCAGGGGCTGGCAAACTATGGCCTGCCACCTGTTTTGTATAGCCAGTGAACTAAGAATTATTTTACATTTTCAAAGGGTTGTGAAAAGAAAATAAAAGTAAAGTAAAGAAAAGAATATGGGACAGAAACTGTATGTGGCTCACACAGGCTAAATATTTACTAGCTGACCTTTACAACATAGTTTGTTGACCCCTAGTTTATAGACAAGTCAACACATGTATAATCACCTTCCCCATTCCTGGAAGTAAGACTGCTTGAACACAGGCATTTAGCTCTGCACAAAAAATCAGAGCTCGCTTCTCTGATCACACTAGGAAAAAGTAAGAGGTTGAGTATAATTGATAGTATGCCTGATTAAAACCTTCCTCAGTCTGGTCATTAGGAATTGATGCCCCAGCCATGGACCAAAAAGCAGAGGATGCCAGTGAAGAAATCTTTTCATATGTACCCAGAGCCCCTAGTCAGTTTTATGCTTCCATATGAACAAGCCACTAAAATTACCAACATTTGAATAAAGGTTGCAACATTAAAAAGAAAGATCTAGATGAATAAGCAGGAAAAAATGACTCCACAGAAATTATGATAACCCAGACTTAAGAAAACTTTTAAAAATCTCAACATAATATTCTTACAGAGATTCCAGAAATCATTGATTTCACAAACAAGAAGACATTATGAAAAAGAAAACAAGAAATTATAGATAAAAATCTTCATTCAAGAGAAGTGTTGGAAGATAAAACCAGGTAAATGTGTAAGAATATAGAATACTAGGAAAAAGAAATAGAAAGAATAGAATAAGAAACTTAGAGGATAAATCCAGAATGTCCAATATTCATTAATAAATTCTTGAGAAAGAAGAGAGTAGATAGAGGAGAAAATATTATCAAATAAATCATATGAGAACATCCAGAGCTAAAATAATAAATACATGCATACATACATGCATGCATACATAGTTTGACTGAAACACAAAGGATAAAGAAAAGATTCTAAGTTTTCAGAGAGAAAAATAGGTAATGAACAAATGACTAAAATTAATTTGATTTCAGATTTTTCATCAGCAAAACTGAATGCTAGAAAATAGTGAAGCAATAGCTTCAAAATTCTGAAAGCAAATGATTTTCAAATGATTGGTCGATTAAGTGTGAAAGTAGAATAAAGGCCTTTCTGGTTTGCAAGATCTCATTCCTTTTACCTTCCTTAGGTAGGTACCTGGTACTGTACCTTAGGAAATTAATTTGAGCATATAAACTAGAAAGAAAATAAGATTCAAGAAAGAGTCCCATCCAGGGGAGAGTGAAAGTCACAGGATGACAGTTTTGGAACAGCCCTAGAGAGGAACCAGTTCAGACTTGACCCCAAGTATGAAATGTTTCCAGAGAGAGACCTCTAGGGAAAAGGGAGAAACTGCATAGATTCAGAGCTCTGGAAAAGGTTAGGGTATGATAAAGGGTATTGGTGTAGTATTTAAATAAATTCATTTGAATTTGAAGCTAGGAATATTCTCCAGTAAGTGGCACAGAAGTTGTGACATTAGACCCATACAGAAGTTTAATGCTTACACACTACACATGACTCTGTAGTAAATAATATTGATCTGGCCATATTAATGGAAATGTTGCTTATTGACTGGGAAGATTGAGAAGCAGAGGGGGTAAAAATAACTGAAAGAAAGAATTAAAGTTTTAATGTGTTCATCTTACAAAGTGAGAAGTTAAGAGATACTGTCTGGGGGGTAGATGTGGCTCAAATGGTTGGGCATCTGTCTCCCATATGGAGGGACCTGGGTTCGATCCCCAGGACCTCCCGGTAAAAATAAAAAATAAATAAAAAAAGACAATGATGCAGCCAGATAGAAAAATATATATATTTAAAAAAAAAAAAAAAAAGAGATACTGTCTATGCTTAATGGACTAGAAATGGAAATTTAATCTGTTTATAAAGAACCAAAGGTAATCTGTAGGGAGACAGGATACTGATATAATTATTTATATGTGAATAAAGGGGGAAGGGGAGGTCAAGGATAATATAAATGAATTCAGTTCTAAAATAGCACAGCAAAAAGAAAATAGACAATGTCTAAAGGTAATACATGAAAAAATCTTGGTATACATATGTTTTTTAGAGATAGAAGTAACTACCAGAAGAAATAAAAGAGCAACAATTTAAAGTAGGTCACCCCCAGGGGTAGGGAGAAGTGTGGCTAGGAATTGTAATTTTTCTATGATAAATTCTTGTTTTGTTTAACTTTTTAAAACATGGGAATTTATTACTTCAATAACATTTAGTGTTTGTCAATGTATAAATGAAAATATTCCTTAGATTATCTCTCATACATAATGCAAAATGAATGTGCTTTTAAATTTTGCCAAGTATGATCCTGACTACTAAATATGACAGTGATTATAAAGAGAGTGACCCTACCTCAAATAAGTCCTACAGCCACAAAATGATGCTGATTTATTTCATGAAACACATAGAAGCCGTTCCAATAAGTGTAATGTAAAGTAACACAAGAATAAAATAAAATGGAATTTAATTCAAGTAACTAAGCAAAAAAAAAAAGTTTCCCTCTTCTTATTAGCATTTCTGCTTTAAGAAATATGTTCAATGCTTTGGCCATACTAAGGTTCAAAAATAGTACTTGTATCTTTTATCTCGGTCTAATTTTATGGTAAAGGTAATTGTGCACCCTACGTACTAGTGTACCCAATGCATCAGCAGATATAGCAGATCTAGAGACTCAGCAAAAGTTTCAATTCCCTTTGGTCTTACCTGAATAAACTTCAAGAGGTAGCATTTGGAAAAAGATAAGAAGCAGAAAAATCAGAATGCATTAAAGCCAACACCTTGAATTACACTTAGGAGTAAACTGTGAAAACAGAGGACACAAACATAACGTTCTCCCTCTAGCGTATCCTATTAAGAAATAAGTCCTCACTCTTTTTCTGGGTTGCAGTTTCAAAAGGTGTCCCAGGTAGACTGCACTGCAGCAATCTAATCATAACAAAGCTTGGACAAAAACAATGGACATTGATATTGTTTAGTAAATGATCTAAGTAGTGGCACTTGGCTTCAGTTTCCTTGACTTAAGAAAGAATGTCCTAATAGAAAATTATGTTACTAAACTTGGGAACTTTTCTTCTTCTGTGGCACGTGAAATTTATGCAGTGTTTAAGAGCAGATAAATATTGATGAAATGTTGAAAATAATAAATATTCCTGATACTTAACTATAACTCAGAAGTGCTGAAAAGCAAACTGCTTAATAATATAAAAGCAGAAAGAGGTCGGGTTCTTAGGCAAAGCTGTGCAATAAGTAAACCTCCGTGACTCACCTCT
The DNA here is from genome assembly GCA_029593785.1 of Cabassous unicinctus. Classification (NCBI taxonomy): domain Eukaryota; kingdom Metazoa; phylum Chordata; class Mammalia; order Cingulata; family Chlamyphoridae; genus Cabassous; species Cabassous unicinctus. The sequence continues at coordinate 29,224 of JAQZBX010011952.1, forward strand.
GTTGAGTCACTCCTATCAGCACCCATAAGCCAACACTTGCCTCCCTCAAGATCCATCTACTGCTTTTCCTCTTTTTCAAAGCACATCTCTCTTGGACGTGGCTCTCTCCTCTCCTAGGTCCAGTCATTAACAGAAGCATTAAGGCCACATTGTGTGAATCAAATTAAGGAAAACAAATTATTTAAACAATGAAAGATGCAGAAGGGAAAAGATTGATTCTCCATATGTGAACATTTATATGCAACGTGCTTGAGAACCAATAGGAGTCAAATACAAAAGAGCTGGCTGGGTCGGTAAGTGAATGACAGCAATATACTTTCCTCTAGGGTAATGAACAAGGATAAAGGAGTATAAGAGAAGTATTAGGGAGAAGGACTCTGAAAAGCTTAATCCAGCGTTCTTCACATAGGGTTTGGTCACTACTATTTTCTAGAGAAAACTTTTAATACATTAAATACTTATTAACTTTAGACAAGTACAAAATTCAAAAATCATTTTGCTTTCCTAGAATTTCTACACACTCCACGTTTTTTAACAGTTAATCAAACTCTTAACTACAAGTCATACATTGCTTCAATGCAACATAAGATTAAAATCCCTCAACAAATTATATTGTTTCACTGAATGCTTCCAGCTACATGTAGCATTATTTGTAAGTACTAACTATAATGAATTCAGACTTTAACACTTTAGTTTAATCATGGAGTAACACAGTGTATGCAATGTAGAAAGGGGAAACATTTAACTTTTTATAATATTGTACTTTTTCTGATGGTACCAACCGCCAAGTGATAAATGAATCTTACTACTGACTATGAACTACATTTGTATTGATTTGGTGAATGTATTGCTGAATAGTTAATGGTATGTCAGCCATTCATTTACAAATACGTATTTCCAAGGATGTCATGCTGAGGTATAAAACATTTCCTATCTGCTTAGACGAAACTTAGTCCAGATCATAAGTAATTCTTCAAAAACTAAGTTTTTAAAATTTAACAATAGTTTGGATGAGTTATATAGAATAGTCCACATTAATATTATCCTACTTAATATAGAAGATCTATATTTAAATTGTAATAATTTGTTATGCTGAATTTGCTAGTGCACAATATGAATTGTCTGGACTGGGCTTGTGTGGCAAGATAAGTTGACAGAAGGATACCTAAACAGCTGCCATGTGTTAAGTTAAGCAATTATAAGCACATTGGGCAAAATGGAACTTTAAGGATAGCTTAAAATCCAACCTTGAATAATAACATTAGCTGTGGACTCCTAGGAAACCAGAACGTTGGGTCAAACAACATTCAGGAGTAATCAGAAACTGCAGGAGCTTCTTTGAAGCTAAGAAATTGAAAAGCTTGAGACTAAGAGGCATAATACAAAGAATACCAGAAATGTTAGAGAACAAATTAGGAACTGTTTCCACAAGCTATTTAGAGCTATATTGTATGGAAAACTCTTCCCCAACACAGCTAGGCAAATTTGTAGAAGTAGCTCTGCAGGATAAAGGTGAAGCTGGAGAGAGAGAGAGAAAGGGCAAAACACTTAAGCTTGTATAAACGGTCCTTTAAAAAGAACTATTTTAATCTAAAATACTATATACCCTAATCTGATGGGTGGAAGGACTTTTCCATGTTATAATTCTATATGATTCAGCATGACCACACATATTTCTAAATTCCTGTGATTTAGAGACCACAGTGTTTACAAGCAGCAGCTCTGGTACCAGAATGCCTGGGTTTGACTCCTGACTCTATTACTTTACTGAGTGGAGTAAAGGAAAATTAATCTTTCTGTACTGGTACTTTGTTTGCACATTGTGGACAATAATTTTAACTACATGAAAGAGTTTATTCTTTTTTGTTTTGATTTTTGTGGGGTTTTTTTTTGTTTTTGTAAAGATTTATTTTATTTATTTATCCCACCCCTCTCCACCCCTCATTGTTTGTGCTCACTGTCTGCTCTCTGTGTCTGTTCATTGTGTGTTCTCTGTGTCTGCTCATCTTCTTTTTAGGAGGCACTGGAAACCAAACCTGGGACCTTCCATGTGGGAGAGAAGCACCCAATCACTTGAGACACCTCTGCTCCCTGCCTGTTGTGTCTCATTGTGTTTCCTCATTGCGTCAGCTCGTTGCGTCAGCTCGTTTTCTTTAAGAGGCACTGGGAACCAAACCCAGGACCTCCCATGTTGTAGGTGGGTACCAAACTGCTTGAGCCACATCTGCTTCCCCATCATAGTTTTTTTTGTGTGTTTTTTTTTTTTAAGATTTATTTATTTACTTGATCCATTTTAAACCCCCCCTTCCCCATTTGCCGTTTTGTGTCCATTCGCTGGGCAATTCTCTGTGTCTGTTTCATCTCTTCTCATCCTCCTCCTCCAGTCTTCACCAGGATTCAATCCTGAAGACCTCCGATGTAGGAGAGAGGTGTTCTAGCCATCTGCGCCACCTCGGCTCCTGGTTTTCGGAGGTTTTGGAGCATCTCGTCTTGTCTCTCTCCTTTTACGTCATCATCTTGCTGCATGGCTCCCAGAGCCTGGCGGCTCACCGGCACACAGAGCCTGGCAGCCCATGTGCCTTCTATATATATATATTTTTTTTATTTTACCGGGAGGTCCCGGGGATCGAACCCAGGTCCCTCCGTATGGCAGACGGACGCCCAACCATTTGAGCCACATCCGCCTCCCATCATGGGGTTTTAATGAGGATTCTTTTCTCCTGGGATATCCAACAGACAACAGGCATTTCAAAGTCAACATACCCAAAACTGAATTCCTAATCTTCCCCTTCCAAAGCTGTTACTTCCACAATATTTCTCCATCTCCACTGTAACTTCCCCATTCCATTATTCAGAGCAAAAAACTTGAATCACTGACTCTTATATTTCTATCTATTCCAAATCCTCTTGGCTTTGCCTTCAAATATGCCCAGAGTCCAACCACTTCTCACTAGCCTCCACCAGAACCACCCTAGTCCAAGCCCCATCAATTCTGCTTGAATTATTCCAATAGCTTCCTAATTGGCTTCCTTATTCCAACCCTTGCCCCTCCACACACAGTCTATTGTCAAGACAGCAGTTAGAGGAACACTGTTAGAATATAAGTCACATGTGTCATTATTCTGTTCCAACCCTTCATTACTTTGCATCTCTCCCAGATTAAAAGCCTAAGTCTACTTATTTCTTATTAATCCTCTGACCTCATCTCCTACTACTCTCCTCCTTGCTTACTCCACTCCTATCATATGGGCTTTTCTGCTGTACCTAGAATTAATGTGCAAACCATGTTCCTGCCTCAGGGCCTTTGTACTTGCTCTTTTTTCTGGGCCTTTCTTCCAGATGTCCAGATGTATTTAGCATCTATTTCAGATCTTTACTCAAATGTCACAGACTCTTTGAAGCCCTCTCTTACTAAACTTTTTAAAATTAAAGAACCTCTACATTCATGTACACTCCCTTTCTTTCTTTACTCCTTTATTCTTCTCCACAAAACTTACCACCATATAACACACTATGTATTTTACTTATTAATTTTGATTATTATGTGTTTTCTCCTTCTAGAATATAAATTCCCTGAGGGCAGAGATTTTTTTTTCTGTTTTGTTCTCCAGTAAATATCCTCAGGCCTAGAGTAATAAACATAGCATGTTCCCAATAAATATTTGTTAAGTAATTGAATTCAATAAGTTAGTCAGTATGAAACATTTTAAGATATGCCTGACACAAAACTAAGCACACAATAAATGTTAGCTATTGTTTACTCAGGGTATTCATTTATGTAATTGCTCCAAGTTTTTTAAGACTCCCCAATAGATACTGTGAGCATACATTATACTAGCTTCATTAACAGTTTATTCTTTCTTAATGTTTTGCTTTTGTTTTGTCTACAATATGCAATAAAACTAACATTAAAAACTCATGGTGAGGGAAACGGATGTGGCTCAAGCGATTGGAGGTCCAGGGTTCGATTCCTGGGGCCTCCTGGTGAAAGGCGAGCTGGCTGGCACAGCAAGCTGGCACAGCAAGATGACACAACAAAAAGAGTCACAGAGGAGAGACAATAAGAGACACAGCAGACCAGGGAGCTGAGGTGGCACAAGAGATTGAGCACCTCTCTCCCACTCCAGAAGGTCCCAGGATCTGTTCCCGGTGCCGCCTAAAGAGAAGACAAGCAGACACAGAACACATAGAGAGCAGACAGCAAGCACAAAACAACGAGTCAGGAGTGGTGGTGGAAAAAAAAAAAATCTAAAAACAAAACAAAGACAAAAACTCATGGTGAGAGAGGATTGTGAGAAGATGGCAGAGTAGGAAGCTCCAGGAATCAGTCCCTTCACCAGAACAACAATTAAACTGGCAGGAACTGTCTGAATCAACTATTTTGAAACTCTGAGTCTAGTAGAACACTATGCAGCATCCAGGGAATAGTGAGAGGAAGAGGCTGGCAAATTGTGGTAAATATCAGTGAATTTCACTTTCTGTGCAGTGGCTACCATCCCCCCAGTCTCATGGCAGGCAGCAATGGGGTACTCAAACCCAGTCCTTGGACAGCTGCTGGTGCCAGGGCAGGATATAAACTCCTAATTCCTCAAGATCCAGGGGTGTGCAGCCCAATCACTAGTCACTGCTTTTGATCAGCTGCTTCTAGTAGTTGAGGAACTGGTTCTGAGAGTGGCCACTCTTCCAACCCGCCTCAAGCAAAAGTGGCAGACAAGTCTTAAAAGACAGAAGCCTTCTTCAAAACTATGGAAAACAATAAGGGCTGCATTTACTGGGCAAGTGCCAAATAAAAAAACAAGCAGCTTCAAAAAGCCATAAGAGAAGCTCCTGGTGTTCTTGCTGGCCCCTCCCTTGCCCCCTCAGCAGGGCCCTGTGGAGCCATCCAGCCCTCCCATTGTGGGTCCCTGGCCTCATTCAGGCCAGAAAAGACTAACCAGGAAATTCTTGTGGGCTCATCCCATACCACCTCCAGAATTTTCCCACCAGACTAAAACACCTTGGGACAGCTAAAATGGTGTAAAAAACAACTGAGTTGGGCAGCCTGGGGCAGACTTACATACTTTAAGTCCTGCAGTGAAACACCTGGGAGAGGGAGAAGGTCTGTTTCCTAAGGAGTAGAGCAAGCATTCAAATTACTATAAACAGGAGAATTCCTAAGGCCACTAGCAAGTACAAGCCCAGGACAAGACACAGGCTCAGAAAAGACAGGGAGGGCCCTGTACTTTGCACTCACCGTGTACTTAAGGTCTTGATAAGAGGGCTGAACTCTAAGGAGAGATAAAGTCAATACAAATCTAATTTGCAAAGACTGTAAAAGGTGGTTTGTTTGGTTTTGTGAACTCCTGGCCTCAAGAAAATCTCTGATACATCACTAGCTGGATATAAACTCAAGAAACAGCACAGAGACTAAATCTCAGAGTTAACACTTTAAAATATTACAATGTACAATGTGCAATAACAAAAGACTACAAGACAAGGAAATAGGAAGTTATGCCCCTTCCAAAGGAACAAGACAAAAATCCAGAAAACATCAATAAGAAGACCAGTCTGTGGACACACCGGATGAAAAAACTTTTAAAAAACGATCCTTAATATGCTCAAGGAGACAAAAGAAAATAAAGACAAAGAACTAAAGGATGTCAGGCAAACAATGAATGAACAATATGAAAATCTCAGAAAGCAGGCAGAAACTTTTTAAAGGAACCAAATAGAACTACTGAAGTTGAAGATCATAATTATTGAAATGAAAAATTCCCTAGAGAGTTTCAACAGGAGACGGGAGCTGGCAGAAGAAAATATCAGTGAACTCAAAGACAAGACAATTGAAATGAGTTGGGCTGAGGAGCAGAAAGAAAAAAGACTAATAAAAAATAAAAATAGCCTCAAATCTGTGGGACACCATCAAGTATACCAATATATACATTATGGGATTCCTAGAAAGAAAAAAAGGGGGGATGGGACAGAAGGAATATTCAAAGAAATAATAACAGAAAACTTCCCAAACTTAGCAAAAGATATATACACATCCAAGAAGCCCAAAGAATACCAAACAGGATAAACCTGAAGAAAAATACACCCTGTCAAATATTGATCGAACTGTTGAATGCAAAGGACAAGGAGAGAGCTCTAAAACTGTAGGAGAAACGCAATGTGTTATGTATAGGAAAGTCCCAATTAGATTAAGTGCCAATTTCTCATCAAAATCCATGGCAGCAAGAAGGCAGTGGTACAAATCTTTAAGTGCCGAGAGAAAACAATGGCCAACCAAGAATTTTATATCCAGCCAGATTTTTTTCAAAAAATGGGGAAGAGATTAAGACATTCCCAGATACACAGAAGCTGAGGAAGTTTATTATCACTAGACCTGTCCTAAAAGCAATGCTAAAGGGAGTTTTTCAGACTGAAAGGGAAGGACACTAGACAGTTGATCAAAGTGGCATGAAGAAATAAAGACCTCAAGTAAAGATAAATGGATAATTACAAATGTCAGTATACTATTTGTATTAGTCTGCCAAAGGGGTGCTGATGCAAAATACCAGAAATCTGTTGGCTTTTATAAAGGGTATTTATTTGGGATAGAAGCTTACAATTACCAGGCCAGAAAGTGTAAGTTTCTTCCCTCACCAAAGTCTGTTGCCATGTGTTGGAGCAAGATGGCTGCCAACATTTTCCAGGGTTCAGATTTCTTGGGTTCCTCTCATTCCAGGGCTCTGTTTCTCTCTGGGCTGAGCTCCTCTGTTTTATCCACAAGGTCAACTGTAGACTATGAGGCTTTCTAGGCTTTGCCTCTCTCCACAAGGCCAGCTATGAACTGTTAGGCAAATGGCTCGTCTCTTTTCCTGGGGCTTTCTCTCCTTCCTCACGAACAAGCTCCTCTGTATGCTTACTTCCCAGGGCTCCAGCTCAAAAACTTCAGCATCAAAACTCCAACTCTATCCTTTGCCATGTCTTTAATCTGTGAGTCCCCACCCACTAAGGTGCAGGGACTCAACACCCTACTGATGTGGCCCAATCAAAGCCCTAATCATAATTTAACTAAGTAAAAGTTAAACCTCTGAATCCAACACACTCTTATACGCCCAGAGGAAAAGACCAGTTTACAAATATAATCCAATATTTCTTTTTGGAATTCATCAATAATATCAAACTGCTACAGTATTGTAATATATTTTTTATACATAAATCCACATCTTCCTTCTTACAGGTGATAAAATGCAAATGCATAAATAGAAATGATAAATCTATGGTTTTGGAAATAATAATTACAAAGATATAATTTATAACAAGACAAAAAAATGTGGGGTATGAGGAGTATAGCAGCAATATAAGTGAAGTCAAGTTGATATGAATCAAATACAATTGTTATATATTTAGAATATTAAATGTTAGCCCCATGATAACCATGGGAATAAAATGAACTAAAATATAATCAGAAATAAATGAGAAGAAACTCAATATAATATAGTATAATACCAAAAAATCAAATAAATATGAAAGTAGGCATTAACAGAAGAATTGAGTATCAAAAAAGGTATAAGATTTACAAAGACTAAATAGCAAAATGGCAGAAAAAGTCTTGCATTATCAGTAGTTACTTTAAATATAAATGGATTAAACTCTACAGTCAAAAGGCAGAGATTGGCAGAATGGATAAGAAAACATGATCCAATTATATGCTGCTTACAAGAGACTCAACTAAAATTCAAGTTTACAGGTAGACTAAAAATAAAAAGATGGAAAAATATATACCATGGAAGTAATAACCAAAAGAGAGTGGAGTAAAGACTCTAATATCAGATAAAATAGACTTTAAATCAAAAATAGCTATAAGAGACAAATAGCTACATAAGACACTTATTTACTAATAAAGGGATCAGTTCAACAAGCACATAGCAATTACAAATATATATGCAACTAACAGTCAAACCCCAAATTCTATGAAGCAAATACTGACACATTTGAAGGGAGAAATAGATGGTTCTATATTAATAGTAGGAGATTACAATCACCAAAAATGGATAGAAAACTAGATACAATATCAATAAGGAGACAGAAGAATTGAAGGAAACTAAACCAGCTAGACCTAAGAGACATATATAGAACACTTCACTCAACAGAGCAGAATATACGTTCTTCTCTAGTGCACGCAGATAATTTTCCAGGATAGACTATATGTTAGGTCACAAAACAAGTCCCAATAAATTCAAAAATACTGAAATCATACCATGTATCTACTCCAAACACAATGGAATGAAGATAGAAATGAAAACAGAGGGAGAAATAGAAAATTCACACTCACAAAAATAACAAAAATTAAAAACTTGCACTCCTAAACAAGCCACAGGTCAAAGAAGAAATCACAAGGGAAATTAGAAAGTACATCAAGTCATATGAAAACAAAAACTTAATAGGATGCAGTTAAGGTAGTGCTGAGAGGGAAATCGATAGCTCTAAATGCTTACATTGAGAAAGTAGAAAGATCTCATATCAAAGACCTAGCCTTGCAACTGGAAGAACTAGAAAAACAAGAGCAAGCTAAACCCAAATTAAGCAGAAGGGAGGAAATTACAAAGATTAACAAATATTAGAGTAGAGATAAATGAAATAGAAAATAAAAAAATAGAGGGATCAACAAAACCAAAAGTTGGTTCTTTGAAAATATCAATAAGATTTGACATACCTTTAGCTAGACTGATGAAGAAAAAGAGAGAAGACACAAATAACTAAAATAAGAAATGAAAAGCGGGACAATATTGCCAAACCCACTGAAATAAAAAAAAAAAATTATAAGATACTATGAACATGATCCTATGGTGGCTCACTGAGTAATATGCTTCCAGGCTCCATGGGAGTAGATCCTGCACATTTTCACTCTCCTATCCCCTATGTTCACCAACATATTAGATAACCTAGATGAAAAGGACAAATTCCTAGAAACAACCTATATTGACTCAATAAGAAACTGAAGTTCTCAACAAGCCAATAACTAGTAAGAGATTGAATCAGTAATCAAAAACCTCCCAACAAAGAAAAGCCCAGGACCAAATGGCATCACAGTTGAAGCTTAACAAATATTCTAAGAAGAATTAACACCAATCTTGCTCAAACTCTTCCAAAACAATTAAGGGGAAGAAATACTCCCTAACTTATTCTATGAGGCCAACCTCACACACATACCAAAACCAGATAAAGATACTAAAAGAAAATTACAAGCCAATATCTCTTATGAATATAGATGGAAAATCCTCAAAAAATACAAGCAAACTAAATCCAACAGCACACTAAAAGAACTATACACCGTGATCAAGTGGGATTTATCCAAAGTATGCAAGAGTATTTCAACATAAGAAAATAAATGTAATATACCACATTAACAGAATGAAGGAAGAAACCATATGATCATCTCCATTGATGCAGAAAAGGCATTTGACAAATTCCAGCACCCTTTGTGATTAAAAACACTTAGTAAACTAGGAATAGAAAGGAAATTTGGTCAACATTATAAAGGCCATATATGAAAACCCACAGCTAACATCATACTCAATGGTGAAAGACTGAAAGCTTTTCTTCAAAGATCTGGAACAAGACTAGGATGTTCACTGTCCCCACTGCTATTAAACATTGTACTGGAAGTTCTTGCCAGATAAAATTAGGCATGAAAAATAAATAAAAGGCATCCAAATAGGAAAGAAAGAAGTAAAACTTTCCCGATTTACCAATGGTACAATCCTGTATAAAGAAAAAGCTTGAAAAGTCCACAACATAGCTCCTACCGCTTATAAATGAATTCAGCAAAGTGACGGGTACAAGATCTACATGCAAAAAGCAGCAGTATTTCTATACACTGGTAATTAACAATCAGAAGAAGAAACCAAGAAAAATGCCATTTACAATAGCAACTAAAAGAATCAAGTATCTAGGAAAAAAATCTATCCAAGGATATAAAACACTTGCACACAGAAAACTATAAAACATTGTTATAAAGAAATCAAGGAAGACTTAAACAAGTGAAAGGACTTTCCGTGTTCATGGACTGGAAGACTAAATATTGCTAAGATGTCAATTCTATCCAAAGCAATTTACAGACAATACAATTCCAATCAAAATTCCAACAGCCTTCTTTGCAGAAATGGAAAAGCCAATCATCAAATTTAGTTGGAAGGGAAAGGGGTCATGGATAGCCAAAGCCATCTTGAAAAAGAAGAACAAAGTTGGAGGACCCATACCTCCAACTTACTTACTATAAAACCTCAGTAATCAAAACTTACTACAAAGCCACAATCAAAACAGCATGGTACTGGCACAAGGACAGATATATAGACCAATGGAGTCCCATTGAGAATTTAGAAATAAACCCTCACTTTATGGCCAACTCATTTTTGACAAGGGTGCCAAGTCCACTCAATTGGGAAAGAATAGTTTCAACAAATGGTACGGGGAAAACTGGATGTCCATATACAAAATAATAAAGGTGGACCCCTTACTTCACACCATATACAAAAATAAATTCAAAAGGGATCAAAGACCTAAATATAATAACCAGAACCATGAAATTCCTGGAAGAAAACATAGGGAAGCATCTTCAGGACCTTGTATTAGATAATGGTTTCTTATACTTTATACACAAAGCACAAGCAACAATAAAAAAGAGATAAATGGCACCCTCATTAAAACCTTTCTGCATCAAAGGACTATCATGAATGAAAAATTACAACATAAACAATGGGAAAAATACTTGGAACCCAAGTATTTTCATCCAGTTTAATATCCAGAATACATAAAGAAATCCTACAACTCAGCAACAAAAAGACAAATAACCCAATTTTAAAATGAACAAAAGACTTGAATAGACATTTCTACAAAGAAGATAAACAAATGGCTGGCCAAAAAGCATAAGAAAAAATGCCCAACGTCATTAGCCAATAGGGAAATGCAAATCAAAATCAAAACTATTTTTAATATACTATTTCACACCCACTAGAATGGCTACTATTAAAAAAACACAAAATTACAAGTGTTTACGAGGATATGGAGAAATAGGAACACTCATTCATTGTTGGTGGGAATATAAAATGGTGCATCTGCTGTGGAAGACAGTTTGACAGTTCCTCAAAAGTTAAGTATAGAATTGCCATATGACCCTGCAATCCCACCTCTAGGTATATACCCAAAAGAATTGGAAGCAGGGACTCAAACTGATATTTTTAAAATAATGCTCATAGCAACATTATTCACAATTGCCAAAAGATGGAAGCAACCCAAGTATCCATCAAATGATGAATGGATAAACAAAATGTAATAACACGGAATGTTATTCAGTTGTAAAAAGGAATGAATTTCCAATACATGCAACAACATTGATGAACCTTGAAGACATCATCTTTAGTGAAATAAGCCAGACACAAAAGGATAAATATCGTATGATATCACTGATAGGAAATAATTGGTCAAAAACTAGAATATGAATTACCAGGACCAGGTTGGGTGAAGGGAATGGGGAGTTAATATTTCTATTTCGGGTGATGAAGAAGTTTGGTAATGAATGGTGGTGATAGTAACACAATATTTTGAATGTAATTAGCAACACTGAATTATATATTTCCCTGTGGTTAAAAGAAATTTTAGGCTGTATTTATGTTACTAGAATAAAAATTTTAAAACTCCATAGGAGTTTTACGTAGGACTGTGCAACACAAATAGTGAACTCTAATGTAAATCATGGACTGAAGCTAATAGTACAATTATAAAAATGTCCTTTCTTCAATTGTAACAAATGTACTACATTAATGTAAGGTATTAATAATAGGATGTATATAGGAACTTTGTATTTTATTCATGATTTTCCTGTAAACCTATAACTTCTCTAATAAAAAAGTAAAACTTCATGCCACATCTTAAAAAAAAAAAAGAAACATGATAATAAAGTTCCAAACACATGCCCTTACAAGGATAATTTATTAAACACTAGTTTTTAATCACCTTTAAATACATATTTCTATACTCTTTAAACAGTCCCAAAGCATTTTAAATAAGAATTCTAAAAATTCATATTTTCATATTTCTTTATTGCTTATTTTCTATGATTTCTTAAAAGTTATGAGCTAATGAGTTTAATAGCTAAAAGAATTTCACTACCGCTCTGTAACAAATTACTGAAACAGCCAAGAAAAAAAAATCTAGCATTTCATTATCTTCTATCACTCTCTTTATCTTTTATAACATTTCATATATAAAAAGATCATAAGTCAAAAATATTGGACTTCCGGGAAGATGGCTGAGTAGTAACACACAGGAATCTCTTCTCCAGAAAAATAGCTAGAGAACAGGCTGAAACAGACCCAAAATAGATCTTCTAGGGTTTAGGACAGCAGGGAAAGACTGCATACCACCGAGAGGAGAGAGGGACAAAAGAGAGAAATCTCGACGACAGAACCAGAACCGTGAGTTTTTAATCAGCAGTGGCGGCTGCTGCCGGCACCCTCCCCCACACTCTTTAGAATTCTCCGGCCACTGGGCCTGCGACTACAGACAAAGGGGGCTCCAGGGATCTACCACTCCCGGAAAGGGGAGAGAGAGGGACACAGCCTTAGGCTGACTCAGGTTCTGACGTGCAAATTTGGGCTGCAGAGCCCCACAGTCCCCTCCACACGGCAGTTTGCCCTGGGAGCCTAGGAAGGACTGGAGAAACCCGACCCTCGCAATCT
>JAQZBX010011953.1:0-41928 GCA_029593785.1 Cabassous unicinctus
CAACAACTCCTCTGTTGGCATTCTGGCACAAAGAACCATGACCTTCATCTTTAAATTATTGCCAGAGCATTCTAAATTATCTCCCTTTTTTTCTGCCTTATCACCCTTGAGTCTAATTTCAATATAGGGGGTAATGATATTGTTAAATTGTAGATTCTTTGGGAAACCTGCAAGGCTTCTCATCACATTAATAACAGATATCAAATATTTTTCCATGTCATATAAGTCCAACATGATTTGTTCCTTCTATGAAATCATCCTTTATCATTGTGTCTATCCACTCATTTTGGAGCAGCCGCACTGACCTCCACACCTTTCCTATACACATTAGTTCTGATGCTTCCTGCAATATATATATTTTTTTATTCTTTTTGAAATCCTCTTTCCACACATAATTGCAAGGGTCTTCTCTTATTCTCTTCCTCATAAAGTCATCCCTTACCACCCTATTCAAAAATGCATAATCACCATCCAATATCCATGTTGAATTTGTTTTTATAATAGTTATTTCTAACATTTTCTATATTTTGATTATGCTTTTTGTTTACTCTGTTTGCCTGCTTTTGAAATTTCAATGACCCAAAAATTTTGCTAATTGTGTTTAATGCTGTATTTGTGACAACTAAAAGAGTGTCACAATAGATGTACTTGAATGGCTGATGCTAACAGATATTGAAACTGGGGCACAGAGTGATTTCATAGTTTGTTCATTGTCTGACATTAAGTTAAAATACCAAGCTCAAATTAGGTCCCAGACAATCTGATTTTAGAGTTCACATTTTTATTCACCACTTTATCATATGGCATTATTCCAACAAAATTATACCACTCTTATCAGACTTGAAAATATATAATACTTTATTATATTATAAATATTAGCAAACACAGGGATGAGAGGGGTATGTTGCTGCCTGATATCACTAGAGATGCCAATAAAAGACATTGTAATTTTGGAGTCAGCTGTTATCTGTTCTCAAATATTCATGTATAGTCCTATTTTCAGAAAGAAAGAACTGTGTAATGGAAAGAGTGATCTATCAGGTGATGTGATTGGTTTGCATAGAAACCCTGTATTAGTCAGGTACAACCTGTTTGATGTTAAGAAAGGACTTCAGAAAGAGAGTGGCTCAGCAAAAGGGAAAGTATGGATGGAAGGGTGCAGACTTTACCTGACTAAGGTTATTGGGTAGCTCTTTTCCATGAGCTAATCCTGGGACCCCGTTTTCTTTTATGTATTTGCTCTGCTATCTCCCAAATGTTGTCCTCTTTTGCAGGGTTGAATAAGCTTTATGTAGCAGTCTATCCACATTCCAGTGCAAGGGAAAGGTAAAATTCTCACATTTTGGAAACAATTTTATATTTTTTATCATTAGGAAGATTTTTAAGGAAAAATTCAAAATTTTATAGAGATATTGGAGTAATTACCAATTTCTATTGATATGAACATATAAGGAATAGTACATTTAGTCCAAATTATCAGTTAACAACTAAACATTGTTTATAACATTTCCTTACTGTCCTTTTAGTATTTATGGGTGACTATAGTGATATTATTACTTTTAACCCCTTATCTTTATATTTTTCTTTTCTCACTTTGCAATATTTTACCTGGGAATTATTATATGTATTATCATAGTCTCCTTAAAATAATATGCCCTTTTATTCATAACCTTAGAAATGTAAAGAAATAGGGATTCAAATTTCATTTCAAATTATTTAATTTTTGTCAAAAATTGTTTTTAAATACCTATTAAATCAATTAATTAATCAACCTAGTTTTGATTTAGGCAATTATTTTAAAGTAATTAGAATTTTAAAAATCAAATATATATAATTAACTTCGTTTTTGCATTTTCAGTGTCATTTATTTCTATGTTTAGTGTCCTTCTGTCATCATATCCATAATAGGATAATTTTTAAAGAAAAGTCTGCTGGCAAAAAATTATTTCTCTGTGTCTGTGAATACTAAATTTCCTTAAAAAAAATATTTTATTTTTATACTGGAAAATTGTTTTCAGTGGGTTTTAGCCCTGGATTCATTTTTTCTTTTTAAGAAATCAATTTTATTGTTACATAATAATAAAGCATAAATCCATCCAAAGTGTGCAGCAGTAGTATTTGGTATAATCACATAGTTGTGCATTCATCATTTAAATTATTTTAGGCCGTTTTCATTATTTCAATAATAATAATAATAAAAAACCAAACACACGTAAAAACCTGATCAACTCTTAACCTCTTTATGGTTCTCCTGCCATACATAGCTGCTATTCTGTTTCCATCTCACCAGGTTATTTGTATTTATATTTTGTAAAAATCAGTCTTATATATGCAATATCACCCATATTTGTATTTTCCATGAGTTTTCACCATGTTATACACTCCTATGTTAATTTTTTAGCTTTCCTTCTGGCAATACACATGACCTTAGATTTACCCTAAACAGTGTGATGTGCTTTTACCATTTCTATTTATTTCCAAAGATTTACAAAAAACCTTATACCAATTCTGCTCAGATTAAACTTCAATTTTCCATTCTCTACCATCTTTCTATTTTCTCATAACCTATATTCTAATCATTAACTCCATGAGTTTACACAATATATTTAGTTCATAATAGTGCAATCATACAATACTTGTCCTTTTGAGTCTGGGTTGCTTCACTCAAAATAATGTCCTACAGGTTCATCCATGTTGTCATATGCTTCACTAATTCATTTCTTCTTACCACTGCATAATATTCTATTGTGTGTATACACTACAATTTGTATATACTTTCATCAGTTGATGGACACCTGGGTTGTTTCCAACTTTTAGGAAACGTGAATAACATCGCTATGGACATTAGAGTTTTTAGCTTTCCTTTTAGTAATATATCTGACCTTAGATTTTCACTTTCAACCATTGTCATACCCATTTAAAAGCTCTGCTAGTTACAAACACCATGATATTCTTTCACCATTTCTATCCATTTCCAAAGATTTACAAACAATCCTTTCAATTATGCACAGATTAACCCTCAGCTTTCCATTCTCTATACTCCTTCTATTTTCTGGTGACCTATATTTTAATTATTAACTCCATGAGTTTACAAAATATATTTATTTCATAACAGTACAATCATACAATATTTGCATTTTTATGTCTAGCTTGCTTCACTCAACATAATGTCATCCAGGTTCATTTATGTTGTCATAAGCATCATGACATCATTTCTACTTACCACTGCATGATATTTCACAAGTTGTTTATTCATTCATCAGCTGATGGACATCTGGGTTGTTTCCAGCTTTTGGCAATGTGAATATGCCACTATAAACATTGGTGTGCAGACGTCTGTTCATGTCTCTGCTTTTAGTTCTTTTGGGTATATGCCTAGAAATGGTATAGCTGGGTCACATGAGAAGTCTGTACTCAATTTCCTTAGAAACTGCCAAACAGGCTTCCACAATGGATGTACCATTCTATATTCCCACTAACAGTGAATAAGTGTTCCTATCTCTCCACATCTTCTCCTAAATTTACAGTTTTCTGACTTTTTAATAATGGCCAATCTAAAGGTGTGAAATAATATCTCATTGTAGTTGATACACTACACTAGTGATGTTGAACATTTTTTCATGTGATTCTTTGCCATTTTTATTTCTTCTTTGGATAACTGTCTTTTCAAGTCCTTTTTGCATTTTTTAATTGGATAGTTTTTCTTTTTATTGCTGAGTTGTATGTTCTCTTTGTATATCATGGGTATTAAACTCTTATGGGATTGTGATTGCCAGATATTTTCTTCCTTGAATTCACTGCATTTTCACCTTTAGACAAGTCCTCTGAGGAGCGAAAGTGTTTAATTTTGAGGAGAAACTATTTATTTATTTTTTGTTTTGTAGCTCATGCTTTAGGTGGGAGGTTTATGAAACTACCACTTACTACAAGATCTTAAAGATGTTTTCCTACATTTTCTTCTAGGAAGTTTATGGTTGTCATTTTTATATTTAGGTCCTGGATCCATTTTGAGTTAATTTTTGTATAAGGTGTGAGATAGGGGTCCACTTTCTTTCTTTTGGATATGAATATCCAGTCTCCCAGCACCATTTATTTAATAAACTGTTTTGGCTCAGCTGGGAGTGCTTGACAACCTTGTCAAAAATCACTTGACTGTAGATATGAGGGTCAGTTTCTGAGTTCTCAATTGGGTTCCATGGGTCAATCTATTCTTATGCCAGTAACATGCTGTTTTTATCGCTGTAGCTAAGTTATATGTTTTCAAGTCAGGAAGTGAGAGTCCTCCAACTTTCTTCTTCTTTTATAAGATCTTTTTGGCTGTTCAGGGTCTATTAGTTTTCCAAATAAACTTGATTATTGTCTTTTCCATTTCTGAAAAAAATGATTGTTGGGATTTTTATTGGGATTGTATTGAATATGTAAATCAATTTAGGTAGAATTGTCCTCTTGATATTTTGTCTCCCAGTCCATGAACACAGAATGTCCTTCCATTTACTTGTCTTCTTCAGTTTATTTTAGCAATGTTTTGTAGTTTTCTGAACACAGTTCCCTTATATCCTGGGTTAAGTTTATTTCTAAATATTTCATTGTTTTAGTTGCTATTAGAAATGGAATTTTTTTCTCATTTCCTCCTCAGATTGCACATCAGTAGCGTACAGGAATGCTATTGATTTTTTAATATTAATCTTGTATCCCACCACTTTTCTGAACTCTTCAATCTGTTTTAGTAGTTTTACTGTGTATTTTTCAGGAAATTCTAGGTATAGGGTCATATCAGCAAATAGTGGAAGTTTTATTTCTTCTTTTTCCATTTGGTTGCCTTTTATGCCAATATTAGTATTGGTACTCCAGCTCTTTATTAATTACTTTTTTCATGGAATATATTTTTCCAATCTTTCACTTTTACCCATGTTGTGTCCTTACATCAGAGGTGAGTTTCTTGTAAACAATATAGATGTCTCATATTTTTATCTGTTCTTTGTTAATTGCATTTATAACTGTTTTGCATTTAAAAATCTATTTTTCTCATTCTGTCTTTTGATTAGATATGTAGATATTGCATGTCTTTGGATTAAGAGTTCAAACCATTAACACTCAATGTTATTACTGTAAAGTATTACTTATTTCATCCATTTTGTCCTTTGGGTTTCTGTTATTATATCTTCCTATTGCCTGTCATTTTACCCCTTAATTTACCCTTCTCCACTCTTCTCCAAGTCTCTTACCATTGTTGGGTTTTTTCCTCCTTTCAGGCTGCAGTACTCCCTTTAGTATCAATTGTAATTCTGGTCTTTTTGAAACATACCTTAACAGTTTTTATTTGTCTTTGAAAACTTTGAACTCACCCTCATTTTTGAAGAACAGTTTTGCCAGATACAGAATTCTTTACTGACAGTTTTTCTCTTTCAGTACCTTAAATATATCATACCATTTTCTTCTCTCCTCCATTGTTTCTGATGAGAGGTAGGCACTTAATCTTATCAAGGTTCCCTTGTATGGGATGCATTTCTTTTCTCTTGCTGCTTTCAGAATCCTCTCTTTATCTCTGATATTTGTCTTTCTGAATAGTAGGTATCTTAGGGTAGATCTATTGGATTTATTCAGTTTGGGGTGCATTGTCCTTCTTGGATATTGATATTTATATCTTTCACCCAG
The DNA here is from genome assembly GCA_029593785.1 of Cabassous unicinctus. Classification (NCBI taxonomy): domain Eukaryota; kingdom Metazoa; phylum Chordata; class Mammalia; order Cingulata; family Chlamyphoridae; genus Cabassous; species Cabassous unicinctus. The sequence goes on from JAQZBX010011953.1 coordinate 5,656, forward strand.
ATGTATTTTTCAGTCCATTATTGATTTCCAGCCTCATTCTGTTATGAACAGAGAAGAGGTTTTGTATAATTTCAGTCTTTTTAAATTTATTGAATCTTGTCTTGGGACCCAATATATGGTCTATTTTGGAGCAGGATTCATGAGCACTTGTAAAGAATGTATATCCTCTACTTTGGGGTACAATGTTCTATTGATGTCTATTAAGTGTACACTTATCATGTTATTCAAGCTCTCTCTTTATCCTCTCTCCAGATGTTCTATCCAATACTGAGAGTGGTGTATTGAAGTCACCAAATATTGTAGAGACATCAATTTCTTCCTTCAGGTTTGCCATGTGTTGCTCCTGTGTCTTGGTGCACTCAGTTGAGGTGCATAAATACTTAGTATAGTTATTTCTCCTTCTGTCTTCAAAATCACTAATTCTGTTTTTGAGCAATTCAAATCTCTCTTATGTGCCTTTAATGTGTTTTTAATCTAATCCACCATGTTTTTCATTCCCATAAGCTCTGTTACTTTTCTTTGCATGTTTTCAAATTGTTCTTTATGCTCACCCAGTGTTTTCTTAATATTCTTTATCTTTTTAGTCATATTACCTTTCAAATCTTTAAATTAATTTAGAAGATTTGTGTGATTATTATTGATTAATTTTCTTACAATCTATATCTCTTCAGGGTATTTGCTCTTTTGACTAGGCCATCTCTTCCTGTTTCCTAGTATGACTTGTAATTTTTACTGTTGTCTATGCATCTGATTGTCTATTTTTCTTTCTTGCCAATTTTTTTACAGCTCTTTGTTATTTCATTCAACCTATTCCAAATTCTAAAATTGTCCAGCTTAAGTAATCAAAATTTGTCCAAGGACTCACTAAACAAGGTGCAGATTATCTCCCAGTAGTTCAAGTTAAGAGGCCTAAAATCAATTTTTCTCCATGCAATTTCTGGAATGGTCAGCAGATGGTGCCTGTTGGTGGACTTTTCTTTCAATCTTTTCTTTCCTGTGTTTTGGTCTGGCAAGAGCAGAGATTCTAAGCTGGCTCTACTGGCAGAATTCACTGAATAGAAGCCCTTGACTCCACTTGCTTTTTCCCTTTTAACAGCTGACAGAGAGAATGATGTCTGTTCCCATCTCAGTTGGCTGCAGTGAGCCAGGGGTTTTATCCCAGCTTAATATCTTGGGGTTGGGGAATGGGAGCCCTTCCCTGCCACTGCAGGTGTTTGGTAACTCTCCTTTGTTTTATTGAGTTTTCTAGCTTTCTCTCCTTTGCCCTCCTGGAAGTTGGCAAGTTATTTTCAGTGGGTTTTAACACTGGAATGAATTTTATCTTTCAGTACTTTAAATATATCTTTCTATTATCTTCTGACTTGTTTCATTCGAAATCATAATCTCATAAAAATTATATTTTCTCATCTCTGTTGTATGTATTTTCCTTTGATTGTCTTCATAATTTCGTACTTATATTTATTCTTTTGCAGTGAGTCTGATGATATTAAATGTGTTTTATGGCTGGTTGATTTGCTTTTTTTATTTATCCTTCCTGGTGTTACCCTGACATTTGTGGCCCTATAATTTGGTGTCTTTCCTTATTTTTGGAAAAGTCATGGCCTTAAATAGTTCTTTTGTTCTATTCCTTCTCTATTCTTGTTGTAGAACTGTAACCACATGTGTATTAAATTGTTTGATATTGTCCTACAACTCTAGGATAATTTTTCCCATTGTAGTTTTAACATTTCTTCTTTTTTCTATTCCTATTAATTTATATTTAACCTGACTCATTCTTTCAATCGCTATGCTGACTCTACTTATGAAACTTGATAGAATTTTTTCTTTCTGATATTTTGCTTGTTTGCTTTTTAAGTTTATTTCTAACAATTCATTGGACACTACCTTACAGTATCCATCTCTTAAGAAATTTCTTAGTATCTGTGCATGTTGATTATCCTCTCCAATAAATCTTTTATATTTATTTATTTTTTTGTTTATAAAATTTTACTGAAGTATGTCACTCAAATACATGTACTCAAACAATAAATGTATACTAAAATTTGTGAATATACAAAACAAACATGCATCTCATCATACAAGGCTCCCATACATTTCCCCACCACCACCATCTAGCACTATTGTGAAGCATTTGTTGCAAACTATGCAAGAACATCATCAAAATATTACTGCTGTATCCCATATCTTATATTTCGTGTATTTTCCCCAAATGCACTCAATTAATAATACTCTATATTAGTATTATATATTTGTTATCATAAAAGAAAAAATGTTCTCATATTAGTCTTGTTAACCACAGTCCATCATCCACCCCTGGATAACTTTTATTATACAGTTCCATGTTTTGTACAGCCATTCAAAGGATACATGCAATGGTTTTCAGTTTCATCACAGGGTTGAGGTGTCATCACTTCAGTCAAATTTAAGAACATTTTCATTACTCCAAATAGAGAAATTCCATAACACTATTTTTATCTTTTATAATGAAGTAATATCTTCTTGGTATTGTTGAAAAATATTACCATATTGTTGTTAACTAATAGATCTTTTAAGCGAGTAATTATCAATATTATTTAGCCAAATACCAATTGTGACATCATTGTTTCAACAAGTCAGCTTTTTGTGAATATTCTCACTGTCCTAATTTTGTGATAATCAGGGTAGGCTAAACATTCGCCATATTAGAAACTATGCATGTGTCCCCAGACATAGTTTTTCTCCCTAGGTCTGGTTTTTAGAATGCTGGTGATAAACTAAGCCTGATTTATTATATGACCATTTTGTATAGGAAAAGACTGTAACTTTGGTTATCTTTGTTCAACCTTAAGAGATATAGCAGGGGGAAACATGTGGCTCGGGTGATTGGGTGTCCATCTCACTTATAGAGGAACCTGGGTTCAATCCCCAGGAATTCCTGGTAAAAATTTAAAAAAGGAAAATATAGAATGTGTGTATACCACCAAGCCTTGGGTGCAGATGTGCTACCAGGCCCTGTCAGTGAGTGAGCCATCAGGCTTTGTGTGCAGGTGCACTGCCAGGCCAAGGGTGAGCCACCAGGCCCCGTGCATGGGTGAGCCATGAGGCCCCGTGTGTGAATGAGCTGCCAGGCCCTGGTTGAGCTGTCAGGCCCCCATGAATGGGTGTGCCAACAGGACCCGGGAGCAGGTGAGCCACCAGACCCCATATATGGCCCCATGTGTGGGTGAACTGCCTGGCCCTGTGAGCCACACAGGAAGATGATGATGTAACAAGAGAGTGACACAATGGAGAACCAAGACGAGGTGCACTGAAAAACCAGGAACTAAGGTGGAGCAGGCAGTAGGATGCCTCTCTCCCACATCAGAGGTTCTGTGGATCAAATTCCAGTGAAAACAGGAGGAGAAGGATGATAAGAGAGGGCAGGAAATGGACACAAAGAGTTGCCCAGCAAATGGACGCAGAAACAGCAAAAACAGGGGTGTGTAAAAATGGATAAAAGTATATAAATAAATAAATAAATCCTTAAAAAGTATATAGGAGAGGAAGATACAGGCAATTGTTAGTAGTATACTTTGGTGATGCTCTTTATTTGTTAACAAATATTTCACAACAATGCAGGGTGTTTGGGGTTGGTGATGTGTGGGAGATCTTTACGATGTTATGCATGTTTGTTTTGTAAGTTCACAATGTTTACTGAATATTTATAATTTATGCATTTTCATGTATGAATGATATACTTCAATAAATTGTTTTTTAAAAAGTCAGCTTTATTAGTCAATGTAGTGAACAATAATACAACCATGGGAAAATGTGTAGTACCTAATTAAGAGGGTGTTACAAAGAAACTATGATAGGATTTAGGCTTTTTTATTATATGGATGTGGTTATAAGGCAGCAAAAGTCTTTTATAGATAGGATGCTCTCAGAATGCATGAGCAAATCTATTATTAGGTATCTCAATAAATCTTACCTATTGTTAGAGCAGCCTAAAGTGAGAACAAAGCTGTGGTTGGGAAAGTAATAGTAGTTCCTTATTTGGTTAGAGAGAAGGATGTTTGTTCCCGATTTGATGATGGTCTTAATATCTTTCTCAAGATCACTTTGTAGAGACCTGCACAGAGGATATTAAGTGTGTTGCAAACCCCGTTTTTCTAAATTTCTCTTCTTTTTCCAACTGATGCTCCAGCCCAAACTTGGATTTATCAAGTCTTTATAATTTAGCATATTTCTTCATATTGTCTTGTACTATGTCCATCTCTTTATTCCACCTTATGACATAGTTGAAATTGTTCATTTGTCACATCTCTTCTTTAAGAGACTTATGACTCATTAGATTTCAAATTACTTGTATGTTTGCAACCTCAGTTTTCTGGTGGACTCACAAGTCTATGATTTTTAATTTTTAGAATTAAAAAAATATTTTTTTGCAGATCTCTACATCCTGAGTAGAAGTGGAAGTTCTATATAACCTTTTAAATTTTATATAAAATTTAAAATTTAAATTGTGTGCTTGCTTCAAATGTGTACTCTCTGGATAATTCCACACTTGCCAGGATAATATGTATCTGCACCTCTAGTTCTGTACCTTGAAAATATAATGGAGAGTCAGAATCAATGAAAGTATAACTGTTTTCATCCACTTTGCTTTCCAAATATTGATCTTTTTTTCACCCTCTTTCTCCTTTTATTCTCCTTATTTTACCTTCCTCTTCTGCTTACAATTATCCACCTTCTTCTTCCTCTATATCTATCTCCTTCTCATTCTCCTTCTACTTCTCTTCTATGTCCTTCCACCTTCCTTATTTTCCTTCCTCTCCATCTTTTTCTACTTCTACTTCTATTTTTAATATCTTCATATATTTATCACTTAGGATAAAAACGTGCAAATTCTACATGTCTCTACCAATTGTGTGATTTGTCAAACCTAGTGAAACCAGTTCTCCCATTTTCTTAATTATATTTCTTTCTAGTTCATTTCTGATGTTGACTTAATAAAGACCTTCATTACTTCATAAGTATAGTTAAAAGACCTGATAACTAAATAAAGAGTGAAAAGATCACTCTTCCTTTTCATGCTATGTATTAAAGTTCTTAAAAGCAGGACTCCTAGTCAGGAAAGAGTTTGAATGCTGGTATCACAAATATAATCTATGTAGTTTTGAGCAAAATCTTAACATTAAATGCCTCTGTTTTCTCACCTGTGATCTGTTATGATAAGTGAGAATAGACTCTCCCCTTGGAGTTGATGAGGATATTATGAGGATAAAACATTTATATATTGTACAGTAAGTATGAAACTGGTACATACATGTATTAATTATTAGGCATTTCCAAACTCACCATTCATGTATATATTCTGTCTAAACTATATGTTCCAGGAACAACATTTTGTCCTTGGGATACAATTCTGTGTACAGAAAAAAATCCTGCCTTTATTCAATTAACAGTGTTTGTGTAATGGTATATATAGTTAGTAATCAAACTTTCATATCAACACATATTAAATGGTAACCATACTAAGTGATAAAAAAAAAAAGAGATCTGCTCTGTGAGCAATGGAAGATAAGATTCTTTCATGAGGGAAAGATAATTGATCTGAGATAAAAAGAGTGAAAAGTTACTCACTTGAGGCTAAATATACCATTTTTCTATATTGATCTGATGAATAGAACATCAGGTACAATGTTTATTTTCAAGATTTGGTTTCTAGTTTAATAAGAGAAAAAGAGGATAGGGCAATTTACATGCCCATTAACTTTATATTAATTTTTCTAATTTTGAACTGAATTATTGCTCAGATATTGATATGTAAAGTGAGTGCATCCTTGGAACTAATGCTAATATCTTTCTCATAAAAAACTATTTTTGTTAATTTGAAAGGGAACTCAACTGATAAACTAGGGTACAACCATCATGAATCTTTGCCTTAATATTTCAAAAACATGATTTGAATGGAAGAAAACATAAAATGATCCTGGAATATTGTAAACATTTTAATATTTGTGAGAGATGGATATTGAGAAATACTATTAAAGAAGTTTATTCCTTTACTCTAGAAAAGGGCTATAATCAAGAAAATAAATTTAAATTTAAAGATGTTATGATTTCAAATAGCTGGATTTCTTTCTAAGACAGCATGATATTCACATTATATTCAGTGCTTTGTGTCTGAAATTTTTTTTTTCCAAAAGACTTTGGGTATAGATTTAAACTACACATTGCTGTCAAACATGTGTTTATTCCAATAGAGATACATAAGGGATTTTTTAGAAACTGAGCTCCTGAAAATTATTGTATTGCACATTAAATTCAATCTTAAGAACTAACTCTTGATTACCTTGTTTTCATATATTGTTATTATGGATTCAGAGGACAATCATCTGTGCTAAGAAAAAAGAAAATTAACTCCTACTCCTAATTTCCTTTCTAATAAACAAATATTAGCACAAAAATATACAAAGTAGAATAAATAAGGCATAAATAGGTATATAATGAGATAATGGGAGGTCATTTTTCAGGGATTTGCTCATCTGGTGTAAACTTTGAGGAATGATGATAGATAAAGTTTTTTTTTCCTTCAAGATAGAGGATAAAGAAAGAGATAGAAAATGAGCAAGAATCTGCATTAAATATGTGTTCATCAATTGTACCAAATGTACCACACTAATGAAAGTTGTTGTCAATGTGGAAATTGGTAGGGGTATATGGAATCCCCTATATTTTTGTTATAACATTTATGTAATCTAAAGCTTCTTTAAAAGGGAAAAAATAAAACCTTCCCAAAGTATTCTACTTAAATTTTCATATATTGGCCCAACTGTACATAGTAGCCAGTTGTAAGTTACTCTTTAAAATATATTTTATTTTCATTGAGCCTTATTTATGTACTCAATAAATATTTCCCTATTATCTCAATATATCTGTGAATTTCAGAATGTATCTAATAAATTTATGTAATTGTACAGAAGGAAAGAAAAAATGGGATGAATATTTATGTTGAGACAAAGAGTGAAAATGGCATGGCCAAAGGGCTGAAAAGATTTAAGAATGAAAAGGATTATGGAACAAGTCAAGAAACATTAAGGAGTCCTTCAAAGGGATTCCAGAATGGGAAATTAACTTCATAATAGTTGTTGTGGTTTTACAATAGACCATGAGAGTTATTTCAAGAGTTCATAACCTGAGAATATGTCCTGTAATTGTATTAAGTGAAAATCAAATTATATAAAGACTAACAATATAAATATCTATTAATCAATGAATATATAATATGGATCAGTTTGAACATAATCATAGGCATATAGATGACAAAATATCTATATATGTAAAATGCTTTATTGGCAGACAGATTAATGCTTACTTTGCTTCTATTCTAATATATGGAAAATTTACTAAGTGAAAATAATACATTCTTCACAAGTTTCTAACCAAAGAGATATGGATTGATATCTAATATTCTTCCAAGTTTTACTCAATACTTTATGAACCAATTTCCCTCAAATATTTTTTTTCATTTTGTCTCTAATATCTTTTTCATCAAACTATAGATGACGAGATTCAGCATGGGAACTACAACTCTGTAGATACTATCATGTTCCAAAGTGGAGCTGGAATTTGGCCTCACATACATGAAGAGGATTGTCCCATGATAAATTAACAAACAATTTAGGTGAGAGTCACACATGGAAATGATTTTCTGCCTACCTTCAGCAAAATACATATTGAGAATGGCCAAGAGAATGAAGTCATAAGAGATCAAGAAAAATAATAGATTAGTTATCTCAATAAAGCCCACAAAGTAGAAGAGTAGAAGCTGGTTGTTGTCAGTGTCATAACAAGAAATAGCAAGAAGTGGCAGGATGTCCCAAAACATATGTCTGGTTTCATTGGATATACAGAAGGTTAGGATAAAAGTAGCCATTAAGTGTACTGAACATATAAGATAATGCCACCAACATAGGAAGCAAAGATGAGTGGCACTTAAACTCAGGGTGACAAGTCAACTTAAAGAGGTGGATTGTAAATGGCTGCACAGTGATCAGAAGACATTACAGCCAAGAGAAAATATGCTGTAGTCCCAAAGGTAACAAAATGAAATATCTATTTTGCCTTTCCAAGAAATGAAATGGCTTTATTCTCTGCAGGAAATTGGCTAACATTTTCTGAGTGGGAACTGAAGAATAGCAGGCATCCAAGAATGAAAACATGTTCAGGAAATAGTACATGGGATTGTGGAGTTGGAAGTTTCCAAAGACCAATACAACCAGTTCCAAATTTCCTACCAAAGTAAAGAGATAAATTATTAGAAATAATAAAAATAAGAAGACCTGTAGCTCAAAATCATGTGTGAAGCCCATCAATATAAACCTGGTGCCTTCAGTCTCATTCTTCAACTGCATCCTTTATGTATCCCAATCATTGAGAAACCCTATCATTTCAGTTTATATATAGGTACTCAAGGCAATATCTTGCAAAATTACAGTCCATACAATTATATCCTCATCTTTGTTTCTTAGTAAGGCATAATGAAATCCATGGCATTGATTTGAGGTGATTTAGCAATGACAAAAATTTGGGGCAAAGTGGGTGAATTTCCCTGTGTGAATAAAAGGAAGAAATTCTAGCATTCATTTGTTAGCTATATGAGTCTTCAAAAAGTCTGACAACTTAAGTATTAATTTCCACCTCATTTCTGATGAACATTCTACATATTTTTCTCATTTGAAATTATATTAAAATTTAAAACCACAAGGAATTTCTAAACACAAAACTGCTATATTGGAAAGCACAAATCAGAGTACTAGTCCTATATTTGCTACAATGTGCAAACAATGCCTTTCCTTATTTGTTGTAATTATAAAAGTGACCAACCAAATACGCATCACAGGATTGTATTACATTTAAAGAAAATTGTGTTGCAAAAATTGTAATTTAATTTTTTTTCCAGATGACTACTGTTTTAGTTGGCTAAGCTGCTAGAAGCAGATACCACGAAATGGGTTTGCTTTTAAAACTGGGAGTTTATTAGCTCACAAACTTACATTTTTGGGACAGAGAAAAATGTCCAAATCAAGGCATCATCAGGAGGTGTTTTCTCTACAAATGCAGGCTGCCAGAGATATTGGACTCTTCTGTCACAAGGCAAGGCATATATTGTTGACTCTTGGTCTCTCCCTTCTTTCCCAGGTTTCTTTTTCAGTTTTAACTTTGATGACTTTCTCTTTCTCTGTGTGTATTCATCCAACTTAAAAGGTACTGCAGTAAGAGGATTAAGTTCTACCCTGGGCCATGGTTTAACTGAAGTAATCTAATCAAAGTGTCCTAAATACATGTTATGGGTATGTCAAACATACGCTTACATTCACAAGAATGGATTAGGTTTAAGAACTTGTTTTTCTGGGCTACATACAGTTACAAACCACCACAAACCATTCTCTGGAGCCCAAAAAGATAGAGGTATTTGGCATATTCCATATATATTCTTTCCATCACAGTATGCCAAAAACCATAAATCATTTCAGTAATAATGTTATGTACAAAGTTTCATCAGTCAGTGAAAGCTGTTGTCTGTCCTGAGGCACAACTTCTGTCAGACTGTGAATCTATGAATCCCAGAGAAGAAGTTATATATTTCTAATATACTAAGAAGAGTCAGTCATAGGAAAAACATTTCCAATCCCATAGGGAGAAACTGAAAATGATACAGAGGTAATGGATCTCCCAAAATTCCAAAAACCTGTAGGTAATATCCATTAGAATCCAAGATTTGAGAGTCATCCATGGAATGTATATTCCCCTCTTTTCTAAGGAATGAGCAGCCCCATTCTTTGCAAGGGCTTGTGCAGTAGCCATGCTCTCCCCAAACACTGGTCTTAAGGCCCAAACATCTTAAGCATTGGGGTGATGCCCAGGATCTTTGCTCCACCTTCATCAAGCATCAAGGTGCCAGTCAAACTCTAGGTTCCACCTTCATCAAGCATTGAGGTGACAGCTAGCTTGAGAAAATTGTGGTAACACTATTCCTGAATGATGGGGAAGAATTTCTGCTCTCTTCAAGGTCTAGGGCACATTCACCCTTTCCACACACATGAGGGGGGGGTGGTCTGTTCTCTTGTCCTCAGAATATGTTATCAGTCCATACCTCAGCTTCCATGATTCTACCTCTGAAGTCATTTTTCTTTACTCTGTCCATTTTCTGACCCTTTTGGTCCAGGCTGACAGTGGTTATATACATGCAGGTCTCACAAAAAAAAGCTTGCCAAATTTGCATGCAGTACACAGGGTTCCAAACTATGAGACAATAGAATTTTCCACAAATCTTTTTTTTTTTTTCATTTCATAAATGCATTTCCAAAAATGCATTTTGAACTGAAATGACTGACTGGTTAAATGTTCATTTAAACCATCACATGGTGCACTAGTCTCTGAGTACCCACTTTCTGAAAACTCAGAATTTACCAAACCATCACTTTCAGGTCTCTTTTTGCCCAGGAGTTAAGAACATGATTTTCTGGGGTGCATAGAGCTCCAAACCACCAAAACTACAAATTGGAATATTAGATTCACATTTTAATTTGTATTACAGAGCAGCCCTTCATAAAAATTTTGTGCTCTTTCTTGGCAATGGTATTCTTCCATTGGTCCTTCAGAAATAGTGGTGTACAAGGCACCAGTAAGTGTTCTGGTGGTAGACATACATTGTTTGCAAACAAGAACTGAGTTATATCTTTTTTTTTTTTTAATCAATTTACTTTCTTTAAATACATATCAATGAATTGACTGTTTGGAGTTTTGCAGCATATTTTACCATTATTATTGCTTTTAAATTATAAAAAAAATTTCTTGATAACAATATACAGTGTTTCTCTATTCATATGATCATATTCCCTGCAATGTATTTGTGTGTATTTTTGAGATATATTTCCATCAATAAACAATTGCGGCTTTGGTAAAATCACATAGTTTTCATTCATCACTGCAATAACATTTTAAACATTTTCATTCCTCCAAAAAGCCATTCAGTGTACACTTTTGATGGATTGTATATTTTGTGAATATGCTTCAATAAAACTGCTTTAAAAAAGATTTTAAAAATCATGGACTTTCATTAATATATCAGAATATTTCAAATAACTATGAAATAAATATCACCCAAGTATCATTAATAAAATTGTTTTTAAAAAATTTGTGGAAAAAGTGAAAATATGACATTTTCCACAAGTATTTGGTTTCTGAAATCCTTCCTTATACCATCAGGCTGTTTCTCATTTAGTGAAGTGTGAAGAAAAAAAAAGATCATATATTAGAGTTCTGTAGGGAATCAGAAATGACATTTATATATATATATATATATATATATATATAGTAAATATTATAAATTTTTTATTGGAATTGTTTAATGTGACTGTAAATATTGTTAAGTGGAAATTTTGTAGGACAGGCCACAAGCTGGGAACTCCAATGAAGGTTTAAAATGAATTTCCCAGGAGACTAAATAAGTGACCCTATAAACTGGGCATCTAATCAGTCTCACCAATTTCTAATAAGTATTGTCAGATAAACCTTTAACAGTCTCCCCTGAGAAATCAACCACCAAACCTCAGTCTTCCCTGAGTAACCAGATTTCCAATCTTCCCTGAGGACTCTGCCTTCCAATCTTTTCTTGAAGGGATTAACCCTGCTTTACTTAATAAAACTATACTACCTCCCCTGATGAAACAGCCCTCACTCCTCTCTCTGAAAAGATTAATCCTGCTTTACAAGAAGAATGCAATGGAATGCCCTCAGGTAGTTGGCTTTCAAGACACTTCTAATTCTTCAGTTGACCCACCCTGTGCCAAAAGTCAGAAGTAAAGTATTACTTCTTTAAAGTTATGCAGATTTTTGTTATATTACATTAAATATGTATTCAATATCATTCTATTGTGAATAAATCCAGTGAGTACCAATATTCTGAAATTATTCATGTGTTACTACTTTCTGCTTATGTACATGTAAATGAAATAACAGTATATTTTATTTAAATTTTCCTGATACTCTTTATAATATAATTTTTTGGTAATTCTTAGTCACTGATATTCTCTGAAGAACAAGAAGTCGATTTGCAAATGAAGGTATATTTTCTAGCAAATCATGTCCCACTACAGAATTCTCTATAGCACTATAAAAAGCTGGAAACATGGTAGACAATATGTATGGTGCTTATTCATTTCATTCATTCTGCTCAGTACACAGGTACTATTGAACTGGTCATGTTATTTTTAGCTTATTTCACATAAGAAATAAAGAAGAGATAGAGGCATATAGAATGTTTTCTAGAAAACATCAATATGATAAGCTAAAATAAAGGCATTTTCTCAAATTTCTTGTAGTCTGAAAATATAAAATAAACATCCATGAGAAGAAATTTATGAACATTAAACTTGAGGTGAAGGAAAGCTATGATAGCAACTACCACATATTATTAAGTGATTACTAGGACTTAGGAATTATGTGGATATCATTTTATATGAAGTATGTAGCAACTGGCAAACTAAATTTTGTGTTATCTTATGTATGAAAAGTCATGCTAGGCTAGATAAATAATTTTATCAAAGTCACATGGCAATTTATCAGTAGAACCAGGATTCAAGCTCAGTTTTCTCTGACTCCATACACTAAGCTGTTTTACCAAATATACACTCCAATTGTGATACACAAAATTCTGGAATCATCACCTAGAAACATTGCAAACCACATCTTCACCTATTTGAATTATTTTTATAATGCCATCAAACTTAAAATACAATGAAACTAACAGTAATAAGAAAATAAAATGACTTCTAGCTAAGTTAGCTAAGAAATTAAATTTAAAATTTATTTATAATCTCCTTCTTAAAAAATAATTATGATCTCAAAGTGACATGTACCCCATGGATGATTGAAAAGTGTTTTCTCTGTCTTAAATAATTTCCTTAAAGTTTAAATATACTGCCTTGTTTCTACGGCCCCTATTAGTTTTTTTCTGTTAGGGAAATATTTTCTGGTGAGGAAATTTCTGATTTGCACTTTTGTTGACCTAAGTATGTAGAGAGGCCTTCCTGTTTTCACAGCTATGTTCTCTGGAAAGCCTGTGGTTCAATTTTAATTAAATTCTGAGTAAACTAGAATACCCTGTTTTAAATTCAAATATTAAAGCTCATTTTCTTGTCTGAGATTCAGGTTTGTAGTTCCTAAAATCTTAAGTAAGTGTTGAAAAACTATTCTTCCTACTTCTGGAACTGAACTGACTACTCAATTATAATACATTTTGAAAATTAGGCATTTGGATAATTATTCTAGTTTATATATCTCTTCATGGAGGCCACAAATGAAGCCAAGGGAGAAAATGCAATAACACTCATCTACAGCAGAACAGCAACAATATGAGATCCCACTCCCCCATAATTAACAAGTGAAAGTTTCTGGAACAACAATCTATATGAAAAAATGACTACAAGAAATTATTTTGACTTTTGGTAAAAAATGATCCCTCAGTGGAAAAATCATATTGCATCAAACTGGAAAAGTAACCAAATGATTAGTTTTCCAATAGCTATTCCTACATCAAATATTTATTAACTATTGGCATTATGTTAATGAATTAAATTCCCTGAAATCCAGAATTGCAATACTGGAAATATATCTTCTTTAATTCCACAAAAATTCCAAAAATATATATGGTAAAAATTAATATATTAAATTTGAAATTTGTATTATCAGTCCTTGTCCTCAATATATCATAGACTAACCATTGGGCTAGTATCTAGATGTATACATAGGAAACTTTCAAGGTAATTTTGAAAAATATATGGATGACTTGATCCAACACCAAGACATTCTAATTTAGTGGCTGGGTAATTTTGGTGATGGAAATGGAAGAAAACAAATAACTAAGTAAATATGATATTGGTAATGAGCCATTTGGGAGCAATAAATCTACTAATTAAATGCAATAAAAATTGTTCTGTAGAACCAATGAAATACAATGTAAAATTTAAATTTAAATGTAAAGTTTAAACACGTTTTTGCAGAAATTGATATTGTTATTTTACAATTTACATGAAAATGCAAAGGACTAAGAAAACTTGTGGCTTTTAAAAGATGGCTTTGCACAATATACAAACACTTTCTCAGAGGGGACAGCTGAAGTACCACAGCCCCTTCTTGGGACATTCCTTAAAGACAGTGGTGAAGGGAAATCGTCCCAGTGGGCAGAATCTCAGTGTACTATGTTCTTCATTTTGCTTTAAGTATCAATGGATAAAGGTTTCTTTTTATATACATTCATGATCAATGGACAATGGTTTTCTGAGTGTTTTGGTTGTGAAAGGCACATGATTGGAAAAAAACTGACTAAATGGTCTTGGAGAGAATAATGTAGACAGAATTTCTGAATGGTTTCAAAATCTGAAGACCTGAGTTTAAAATGTGAATGCTCACTAGTTGGTGCCTTTATCACAAGAGGATTTTATAATCATGTGGATATGGTAACCCATTATGTGGATACCAGTAAGCTTCTTTTTCTAGTCACTACTGTCATTGCCCAATGGGCTCATGAAAAAAGAGGTCATGTTGGTATGGATGGATCTTATACATGGGCTAAACAACTTGGAATCTGCTCAACAAGGCAGACCTTATTACAGCCATTTCTGAGTGCCAAATGTGTCAGCAGTAGAGATCAACACTCTATCCACAATATATCCATTTACCAGGTTGATCACCCTCTTATCTGGTGGCAGGTTGATAACATTGGACTAAATTTACCATAAAAGGGGCATCAATTTATACTTCGTGCAAAAGATACTCTAGAGATTGATTTGCCTTTTCCTGAACCCAAGAATTCAACTAAAGCAATCATTTATGGCACTTAGAATGTCTTATTCACCATCACAGTAGTTACAACTATTGGTTCTGCTCAAGGAAATCACGTCACTGAAAATGAAGTGTGCTCAGTGAGCCCCTCTTCATGGGATTCACTGACCTTAGCATGTTCTCAATGATCCTGAAGCAGCTTGGTTGATAGAACTACGGCATGGTTTTGTGAAGTCTCAATCTCAATGTTAGCAGAGTGGCAATATCTTGCAAAGCTGTGGAATATCCTTTAAGTGGCTGTATATGCTCTAACTCACTGTGTACATGTAGCAGTTTGGCATTGTTTATGAATTCCAAAAATAGATATTGGATTGTATTTGTAAACTGGCCTGTTCTTCTCAGCAGATTATATTGTATTGGTTTCAGAGGTTTCAGTTTTATTTGATTAAATTATGATCAAGACTTTGATTAGTCCACATCAGTAGCACATTGACTCCCTGCTCCCTTGGTGGGGGGGGGGGCTCACAGAGAAAACTCAGACTTTGGTGAGGGAAGTAACTTATGCTTTATGGCCTCATAACTGTAAGCTTCTCCTCCATATAAATACCCTTTATAAAAGACAACAGATTTCTGGTAATTTGCATCAGCACCCCTGTAACTGACTAATTCAGAATTTGGTGCCAGAGAGTGGGGGAGTGCTTTTGCAATTACCAAAATGCTGGAATGGTTTTATAAATGGGTAAGGGGTATTTTTTGGAGGAATTGTGAGATGTTTGATGGAAAAAGCCTAGCTTGCTTTGAAGAGACTGTTGGTAGTAATGTAGAGACTAAAGTTATTTGTGATAAGGTCTTAGAAGTAAATGATGAAACTATTATTGGAAACTGGAGGAAAGGTTATCCATGTTTTAAAGTTGCAGAGAACTTAACAAGATTGATTCCTGATTTTCTGTGGAAGGCAGAACTTGAAAATGGTGAGCCTGAACATTGGCTGAAGAAATTTCCTAAGTAAACCCAGAGAATGTGGCTTGGCTTCTCCTTGCAGCTTATAGCAAAATGCTAGAAGAGAGAAATAAGCTGAGGACTGAATTGTTAGGCACAAAAAAACCAGAAAACTATTCTGGAAATTCCAAACCTCTGGAAATGAATCACCCAGATGTTATTGCCCCACTTTAGGACTTAACAAAACTTGGGACTTGTAAATGAGGATTGAAAATGCAGTAATCGAGGAAAGACTTTTGGAAAATCTTACTGTCTGATGACTTGGACCTCTGCTTCTTGCATGCTAAACCAACAAAATTTTTGAGACAGCAGTATGAACGAAATCACTATGAGCCTGGAATAAAAAGGACATGGAAGGGAGAAATCAAAGGAGAAACAATTTTAAGAGAAAAACCATGGAGGCTGAGATTTGGATTTAAGACACTTCTTGGGTGAAGAGAGGAATCTCACCAATATGCACAGAGAGGGTGAGTTTGCCCCAGAAGTTGAAGAGAATGGATATTCCCTCCTGCTCTTCAGGGAGAGATTTGCAGCCGCAGTGTACAGAGAGGATGGAGCACATTCCCCAAGGTTTAGGGAGTTTAAGGTTAATACCCCATAGGTCTGAGAGTGGTGAGCCTTCCCTCCTTGAATTAGGGAAGGCCAGTCACCAACTCATTGCTCTGACAGTGTTGGACCTGTATGTCAGAGATTAGGAAGAATGTTGCCTCCAGCTCACTGTACTAAGGGGGTTTAGACTCTAACCCAGAGATTGAGTAAAATATGGCCAACATCCCAACATTCTTGGGGGATGTGGTCTGGAGTTTGGTTGCCACCCAGATGCTTGATGAGGGAGGAACCAAGAAAATGGCCATTGGGCAAGCCTGTGGAAAGTGGGAGTCCCCATGTGGCCCAGGGAAAAGAAGCCATAATCTTGAGAATGATGCTCAGACTTTGACATATAATGAAGTATGCTACTTTGCAGTTTTACTGAACTACAGAGAACCCATGACTCATGATTCCCTCCCAATTTCTCCTTATGGTAATGAAAATGTTTATCCTTTCCTGCTCTTTTGTGTATTGGAAGCAGGTAAATTGTTTTGTAAATTTCAGAGGTCTACAGCCAGAAGAGAATTTGCCCCAAGACAAGCCATATTTCTTTAGATTGATTTTGATATGATTTTGTACTTACAATGTTGCTGATTTAAGGTTTTTTTTTAATATTGTAATGCCCTTTTTGGAATTCAGAGTGTGCAGTATAGAAGTTTGATATGGTTTATGAATTACAAAAATAGGCATTGTATTATGATTGTGAAATGATCTGTTCCTCTGGGCATATTAGTTTGCCTTGTATTCAGATGTTTCACTTTTACTTGATTGAGTTGTGATTAGGGCTTTGATTGGGCTATGTCATTGGGATGTTGAATCCCTGTGCCCTTGCTGGGTAGAGATTCACAGAAAAAAAAAATACACAGCAGAGGAGAAAGTGGAGTTTTTGAGCTGGAGCCCTGGGAAGTAAATACACAGAGAAGCAGATAGATGAGGAAGAAAGCAAGCTCCATTAAGAATGGCAGATGCCTCAGAAGAGAGATGAGTCATTAGCCTAATAATTTACACCTGGCCTTGGAGAGAAAGCAGAGCAGATAAGCCCAGAAAGAAATGAGCCCTGGGAGAGAGATGTGACTTATCCCAGCCTACAGCTGATATTGGAAGAAGCTGGGACTATGGAGCCTTAAGAAGATGCGGAAGGCTGACCCTTGCAGGTGTCACCAGCCATCTTGCTCCAACATGTGGCAATAGACTTTGGTGAAGGAAGTAACTTATGCTTTATGGCCTGGTAACTATAAGCTTCTACCCAAAATACATACCCTTTATAAAAGCCAACAGATTTCTGGTATTTAGTATCAGCACTCCTTTGGCTGACTAATACAACTTCCTTCATAAATTTCTGTTTTTCCTTGTTTTACTTCTGAGAGAGTGAGTCTAGATGTGTTTTGTTTTTGGTTGATTTGCTATTTGCATTTAACCTTCCTGTGGACACTTACCATTCACAAACCAGTGATTTTATGTCTTCCCTCATTTTTAGAGATGTTTAGGTCATTACCTCCTCAAATATTTCTTCCTATGCACTCTCTGTTTTTGTTGTAGTGCTCTAAATATATGTATATTGTACTGTTTGATATTTTCCCACAGCTCTTGGACAATTTTACAACCCCATTTTATTTTTTCTGTTTTGTTTCCTTTTTTCTGTTTACTTTCTACTGGCTTACCATCAAGTTCACAGATTCTTTTTCTCATCTATAAGGACTCTACTGATGACCTTATTGATGGAAATTTTACATCATTTATTGCATGTGTGCTTTTTAAAAGTTTTGTTTCTCTCATTTCATTAGACACTATATTAATGACTCCATCCATGTGGTGAAAATTCTCACATTACCATGCATATTGTATATCCTCTCCCAAAGATCTTTTAAAATAGTAATAGCCAATGCTTTTGGATAAAGACCACCAAGAACACCTGTAGTTGAACAACTTCATTTTATTCCTCATTGCACTGAGGAAGAACACATGCCATGTGAAAATATGCAGTTTCTAAGAGGGTTTTAGAAAAAGCCCATTACATCTTTCTAAAGCACCATCAATCTGACAGCAAAATTTTGTTTTCAGAAAGCAAGAGAATTTCTATGTTTGGACATCTCAATAAATTTTGTCTATCGCATTACTCAGGAAAGCAAAAGCAACTCCTACTTTAGTAAGAAAGGAGTAGCAGGCTATTCAGTATTTCATGGGTTGATTGAAAGTCTCCCAGTCTGTCCCCTGTCTTTTTCACGTGCACTTGGTAGAAACCTGTAGGGAAGATATTAAGAGTGAATGCAAATCTCTTGAACTTAAGGCTCAGTGCTTTTCCCAATTGGCACTCTAACCATCTGTTGCCTGTACAAATTTATGTGAAATTTATGTGTATTATTCCTACATGCTTACACAGTGGCCACATCTTTCTCCCACCCATTATCAAATGTGAAACAGTTCATTTCTCCCATCTCTTCTTGGAAAGGCTTGTCTTTTCTTGGTAGTTGATTACATGGGTATTTCCAGGCTCAAATTCCTGGTTGGCTCATGAAAAGTTATGATTTTGTAGAATAATATCTTTTTTAATTGTTAGGGCTGATGGAATGTTCTTTTCAGATTTTAAACATTAAGTAAAATGGGAAGTTCTATGTTTCCTTTAAATCTTATTCATTGCTGTGACTTCAAATACCTCTTTTCTTTATAATGACACACTTGCTTGTAGAATATCTCTTTGAAGTTCTAGTCTTCCACCTTGAAAATGGAATGGAACCTCTGAATCATGGTAGGTATAACTGATCTCATGCATTTGCTTTTATAATTTTCATCTACAAACACTACTACTACTTCTCCTCAACCTCCTCCTTCTCCTCTTTCTCCTCCTATTTCTCATTCTTCTTCTTATGACTTCAATATTGATTACTCAGACTCAAAACCACAATCCCTACTTGTATCAATCATTGAATATTTTGACAAAACTGTGGATAATAATCTTCCAGGATTTATTACACTGTTTCCTTTATCTCTGTCATTCTGACATTGACAATATGAAGACCATCAATTCATATGGAATTTTCTGGAGGCCTGATAATATAATTAGCAAAGTAGAAAGACCATTCTATGCAAAAATGTCCATAACAAAAGGAACTCTGTATCCAGAAAGTTTAAGTTGGAATCCTGGCATCACTCTTATAGGTATGCAGGCTTGAGCACATTCCTTAGAGAAAATAAATGAATTCAAGAATGAGGGAAAGATAATTAAGTTGAGATAAGAAGAGTAATCCATTATTAACTTGAAATTTAAATATACCATTATGCCATATTGACTTTTAAGAGACAAAGAAATAGGCAATAACCAGTTTTCACTCTTTGCGTTCTACTTTTATGAGAAAAAAAGGGGGAATTTTATGCATTTTAACTTGGCATATATTTTGGTCTTATTATTGAAATAATTGTTGGCCTGATATTTTTAGACATAAGTTAAAGTATCCTTTCCTAGTGCTCACTACTTCCCTTACCACAGAAAGAATTTATTTGATAATTTTAAAGAACAATTAAGTTGAAAAACCAAGGAACCAGCTTGAATGAGCTTTACCTTAACAATTTGAAACCATTTTAGGAATGGTAGAAGCCTTTAAAAAGATCTGGGAATGGTAAAAATTTATAAATTATTGTCAGAGATGGATATTTAGAAATACTTTGGAAATAATATTTTTTTCTTCATTACAGAATAAACTTCCCAAAAGATAATAATCAGAAAAACAAAATTTAAGTTGAAGCAGTTTAATCGAGCTTAATTTTTTTATATGACAACATGATGTTCACATTATAGTCAATGTTGTGACTCTGAATATTTATTTGCCTGTTGTTTTAGATGAATTTTAACTATGTATTTAAACCACACTCTAATCAAGCATATGCTCTTTCTAATAGAGATATATGGATTCTCTTTACATATTTCATTAGAGTCTGAAGTCCAGAAAATTATTATAGATAGTCACAACTGAACACTTAAGAATTAACTATTTAATTACTTTTGTCCTGATGGGACTGACATGGGGGAGTCATAGGACAAGCATCGTTGCTGGGAAATGAGTGAATTTCATTAAAATAAAAGTAACTTTCCATTGTTAGGTGTTTTCAAATAAATACTTCTTAGAACAATATTAAAAAGCAAAATTTTTAAGACAGAAAGAAACTGATGTGTGTTTAGGATATGTAAGTTCATATCTTTTAGATTTCTTTATTTAGTATAAATTTAAGAATGATGATAAATCCAAGTGTGTTTCTCATAGACAAAGGAAAACTGTAGCAATAAGAATGAGAAAGGATCTAACATCACAAGAACCACTAAAGACCGACTAGTTTTTGAGATCCTGGAACATCCATACATAGTAGCCAGTTTTAAGTAATTTTTCTTTTTTTTATTTTTTATTTTTTTGGAGTTCATAACTACCTTGCATTTTTCATATCCACTTCCAAAACTTTACAACAAACCAAATAGAAATTTTGTACACATTAATAATTAATTCCCACCAACCCAGCACCTGGAAACTTATATTCTAGATTCTGACTCTTTGATTTTCCTCATTCTACTTGTTTCAAGTCAGAGGGACTATAAAATATTTGTCCTTTGGAATCAGACATATTTTCTCCACATGATGTCTTCAAGGTTCATCCATGTTGTATCATGTATTAGTCATAGTATGATTCCAATACTATTAAACTTATTAAGATTTGTTTTGTGATCTAGGATATTTTCTTTTCTGGAGAATGATCCAGCTGCACTAAAGAAGAATGTGTATTTTGCTCTTCTTGGTTGAAACGTTCTGCATATGTCTGTTGAGTCTTGTTTGTTTATAGTTTCATGCTTATTGTGGTAGTTTGGACTGTATATACCACAGAAAATCATGTTCTTAAAGCAGATCCATTCCTGTAGATGTGAACGTATTTTCATGGTACCTTATCATTAGGTTTCTTCCAGTAAGGATCTTTTGATTAAGTTAATTCAATGAAGGCATGGCCCAGAGAGGGTCTTAAAATCCTCTTACTGGAGACCTTTATAAATGAGATTAATACAGAAGGAGTTACAGAAGCAAGAAAATGAAGGCAAGGAATCTTGGAGGAGAAGGGAGAGCACAGTGTATGCCACCATCTGCCTTACCATATGGCAAAGGAATCCAGGATCACCAGTGCCTGGTCTTTGGGGAGAAAGGATTCCCTG
Source organism: Cabassous unicinctus (assembly GCA_029593785.1). Lineage (NCBI taxonomy): Eukaryota > Metazoa > Chordata > Mammalia > Cingulata > Chlamyphoridae > Cabassous > Cabassous unicinctus. The sequence goes on from JAQZBX010011953.1 coordinate 27,239, forward strand.
ATGATAATTTCATTTGGATGTTTTTCTCAGCCTCAGAACTATAAGCTGTCCAGCAAATAAATTCCCATCATAAAAGTCATCCCATTTCTGATGTATTGCTTTCAGCAGCCTGGCAGATTAAATCAGATGTTGGTATCAAGAAAGTGAGGTGTTACTATTGTAATAGCATACATATGGGAATGGTTTTATAAATAGGTAAAGAGTAGATTCTGTAGAAATTGTGAGGTACTTGATAGAAAGGACCTAGATTGTTCTTGGGGAGACTAGAAATACGGATGCTAAAGGTACTTACAAAGAGGACTGAGACAGAAATGTTGAGTGTCTCATAGCAAACTGTAAGAAATGTGATCTTTGCATTAAAGGAGGATAGAACTTGGCAAAATTGTGTTCTGATGTCAGATGGAAGCTATAATTTGAAAGTAATGAGCTTGGATATTTTTGGAGGATACTTCTTAACTAAAGGTAGAATATTTGCCTTGGTTTCTCCGGGGAGGTTAAAGTAAAATGTGAAAGGAAAGGGGTAAGCTGAGAACTGATCTCCTGGGTACAAAGAAACCAAAAATTTATGGTTTGTAAAATTCTGAGAATTTGGATTGGACTTCTGAGAAGATGGCACGCTAGAAAATATGGGACTCTACTCTCTCACAGAAAAATCACTGGGAAAGAAATCTTCTATGTTTTAGGACACCAGGGGAACTCTGGATTTTAAATGCAAAAAAGTTATGAGATACCGAAGGACATTATATTTTAATATAAGTGACAATCTGCTGGGAGGAAATTACAGTCATAAATATCTATGGGCCTAACCAGGAGCCCCAAAACACATGAGGCAAACTCTGGCAAAACTGAGGGGAGAAATAGACAACTGTACAATAATAGTTGGAACTTTCAATACACTACTCACTTCATTACATAGAAGAACTAGACAGAAGATCAACAAAGAAACAGAAAACTTGAACTATATGATAAGTGAGCTAGATTTCACAGACATATACAGAACTTTGCACCCAAACTCATCGGTAATACATTCTTAAGTGCCCATAGAACTTTCTCAAGGATAGATCACATGTTAGGTCACAATGTGGGACTCAATAAATATAAAATTATTGGAATTATGCAAGGCACCTTCTCAGATTTTAATGGAATGAAAATGGAAATCAATAATAGACAGGAAACAGGTAAATTCACAAATGTGTGGATGCTAAGCAACACACTCCTAAATAATCAGTAGTTTAAAGAAGAAAATATAAATGAAATTTGTACATATATTAAGATGCATATAAATGAGAACACAACTTATCAAAACTTATGGAATAAAGCAAATGCAATGCTGAGAGGGATATTATAGCCCTAAATGTCTATATTAAAAGAAAAACCTAAAACCAAATTTCTAAGTGAGTAATTGGAGAAAATGGAAAAGAAGACCAAACCATTCTAAAAGCAAGAACAGGGACAGAAATAATAAAGAATTAAGCAGAAATAAATGAAATTGAGAACAACAACAAAAAAATCAATAGAGAAAATAAACAAAATCAATACTGGTTCTTTGAGAAGATCAATAAAATTGACAAACCCCTAGCTTGACTAACAAATAAAAAAAGAGAATATGAAAATAAATAAAATCAGAAATGAAAGGGGTGAAGTTATATCTAAACCCACAGAAATACAAAGGATCATAAGAGGTTATTAAGAGAAACTGTATGCCAACAAACTAGACAACCTAGATGAAATGGACAAATTTCTAGAAATGCACAAACAACCTACAGACACTGCAAGAAATACAAGAACTTAACAAACCAATCACTTTCAAAGAAATTGAGTCCATCATCAATAATCTCACAACAAAAGAAGTCCAGGCCTAGATAGCTTCACAGCTGAATTCTACTAAGCACTTAGAGAAGAATTGACACCAATACTGTTTAAACTCTTTCAAAAACTTGAAGAGGAGGAAAAATTACCCAAGACATTTTTTGAAGCCAACATCATCCTAATACCAAAACCACATAAAGACAATACAGCAAAAGAAAATTACAGACTAATCTCTCTAATGAACATGGATGCAAAAATTCTCAACAAAATACTTGCAAATCGAATTCAACAGCATATTAAAAGACTTATACATCATGACCAACTCGTATTTATTCCTGGTATTCAAGGGTGGTTCTACCAACATAAGAAAATCAATTATTGTAATGCACCATATTAACAAATTGAAGGGAAAAACAAACATGATCATCTCAATCTAAGCAAAAAAGGAATTCAACAAAATCCAGAATCTTTTCTTGATAAAACTACTTCAAAAGATAAGAATAGAAGGAAAATCCCTCAATATGATAATTGGCATGTATAAAAAACCAACAGTCAACATCATATTCTATGGGGAAACATTGAAATCTTTCCCTCTGAGATGAGGAACAAGCCAAGGATGCCCACTGTCACCATTTTTATTCAACACTGTGCTAGAAGTTCTAGCTAGAGAAATTAGACATGAAAAAAATAAAAGGCATGCAAATAGGAAAAGAGGAAGTAAAACTCTCACTGTTTGAGATGTCATGATCCTCTATTTAGAAACTCTGAAATGTCTACCACAAAGATACTAGAACTAATAAACAAGTTCAGCAAAGTGACAAGATACAAGATCAACACACAACATTCAGTAATGTTTCTATACAGTAATATTGAACAATCTGAGGAAGAAATCAGGGATAAAATTCCATTTACAATAACAACAAAAAGAATCAAATATCAAGGAATCAATTTAACCAAAGAAGTACAGGAACTATATGAAGAAAACTACAAAACAATGCTAAAACAAATCAATGAAGGCTTAAACAAGTGGAAAGACATTCCATGTTCATGAATAGGAAAACTAAATATCATGAAGATATGAACTCTTTCATAGATTCAATCCAATACTAATCAAAATTCCCACAGCCTGCTTTACATGAATTGAAAAGACAATTGCCAAATTCATTTAGAAAAGAAACTGCAAACAAATAGCCAAAAGCATTCTAAAAAAGAAGGGTTATTTGGGAGAAATTTCACTGCCTGACCTTGAAATAGATTTCAAATTTACAGTGGAAAAAATAGGATGGTTTTAGCAAAGAGATAACACATTGATCAGCGGAATAGAATTGAGAGTTGAGAAATAAACCCTCATCTCTATGACCAACTAGTTTTTGATAAACGTCCTAAAGCCATGCTCTTCAACAAATGGTGCTGGGGGAACTGGATATCCATAACCAAATTAATGAAAGAGGACCCTATCTCACTCCCTATACAGTAATCAACTCAAAATGGGTCAAATACCTATATTTAAAAACCAGGACCATAAAACTGCTAGAAAAAAATATCAGAAAACATCTTAAAGACATTTTTGTAGGTGGTGGTGTCTTGGACCTTATACCCACAGAATGAGCAACAAAAGAAAAAATAGATAAATGGGACCTCCTCAAAATTAAACACTTTTGCACATCACAAGATTTTGTCAAAAGGGTGAAAAGGAAGCTGACTCAATGGGAGAAAACATTTGGAAATCACATATCTGACAAGGATTTAATATTCATGATATATAAATAGATGCTATAACTTAAATATTAAAAGACAAAATTACCTCATTAAAAAAACGGGCAAAAGACTTGAATAGACATTTGTCCAAAGGAGAAATATGAATGGCAAAAAAAAACATAAAAAATGGTCTTCATAACTAGCAACTAGGGAAATGCAAATCAAAGCTACAATGAGATATCACTTCAAACCTGAGAACTACAAGTTTTGGAGAGGATATGGAGAGAAAAGAACATTTATTCACTGTTGGAGGGAATATAGAATGGTATAGTCACTGTGGAGGACTGTTTGGCAGTTCCTAAAAAAGTTGAATATAGATTTTCCATGTGACCCAGCAATACCACTACGAGGTACATAGTCTGAAGTACTGAGAGCAATGGCATGAACAGACATCTGCCCATTCATGTTCTTAAAACTGTTATTCATAACTGCCAAAACTTGGACACAACCCACGTGTCTATCACCCAATGAATGAACAAAAACAAACTGGTGTATTCACATGATGGATATTATGCAGCTGTAAGAAGTAATGAAGTCATGTGGCAAATAACAACATGGATGAAACTGGAAGACATTCTGTTGAGTGAATGAAGCCAGACACAAAAGGACAAATGTTGTATGATTCCCCTACTATGAACTTAATATATTGTGTCACCTCATGGAGTTAATAACTAGAATATTGGCCACTAGAAAATAGAATGAGATTAGAGAACAGAAAGCTGAGGATTAACTTTTGCAAAATTGAAAAAAGGATGTGTGTTACTTTGGAAAGGAATAGAAAAGGTGAAAGCCCAACATAATGTTTGTAATTAGCTGCACTATTATGTGGTTTTAAAGTGGTTTAAAGGAAAAGTCCAAGGTCATGTATATTACTAAAAGGAAAGCTAAAAAATGTAACATAGGAATGTATAGCATAGTAAAACTACATGTGAAATATGAATATAGGTAAATTGCATATATAAGACTACTTTTCTTTGAAACTGAACAAATGTATATTAATACTACAAGATGCTAATATCAGACAAAAAAAAAACACATTATGCTAAGTGAAAGAGTCCAGAATCAAAGTACAACATATTGTATGATTTAATTTATATAAAATATAAATCAGTTTATAAAGAAATTAGATTAGTGGTTATGTAGGGCTGTGGAAGAAATGCTAAGGGGTGTGGAGTTTTTTCTTTTTGGTGTAATAAAATTCTTCTAAAAAATTTTTGTGTTGATGAATGCATAACATTTTGATTATACTCAAAGCCATTGATTCTGCAGTTTATGTAGATTATATAGTATGTGTATATATCTCAATAAAAGTATTCAATAAATAAAAAAGAATAGCCAGAAATAGCAGCTATGTACAGCAAAATAAGCATAGCGAGACTGAGAGGTGAGCAATTTTCTTGTTTCTTTTTCTGTTTTTTATTTAGTATTATTATTACTGAAATAATAAAAATGTCTAATAATGAAAAAAATATTCTAAGCTTCTTAAAAACAAGTCCCCAGAGAATTTTGCTCATTGTGACCAACCAAACATGGAACCAGTGAGTGATTTTAGTGCAAGTCAGGATTGGAAACAGTTATCCAGAAGGGATTTGTGGAAAATCATATTCGTTGATAGTTAGGACCCCTTTTTGCTATATGGAAAACCAACAAGTTTTGTGCAAGTTCTCTATGATTGGAACCACTGCCAGCCTTGACTCAAAGGGATAGTAAAGTTACATATTGAAGTAAAAATATCTTCAATGACAGAACCATGGAAGCTGCCATCTGTACTTAAGACTTCTTAGATCAAGAGAGTAGACCCACCCATGTATGTGGAAAAGGTGAATATGTACAGACATTTGAAGTGGGTCGGCCTTCTACTTCATTGTTTGAGAAGAGTGCTATCCTCCCAAGCTTCAGAGAGGGTTGAGCACATCCTCTGCATATTGGGGGGAGTCTGGCTGTCACCCCACACTTCTGATGAGTTTGAGCCTGTGTCTCAGAGATTGTGGAGAGTATTGCTTCCACCCCAGTTTTCTCAGAGGATGCAGCCTATTCACAGGATATTTGGAAGAGTCTGGTCATCACCCAGGTGCTCACAGATAGTGGAGCTTAGAATTCAGTAGTCACTGGGATGCTTGAAGAGGTCATAGCCAAGAACACGGCTGCTGTGCAAGTATTTGCAAAGGGTGGGGCTTCTTCTCTATCAGGCCCTGAGGAAATAGCATCATTCTATAGATGACTCATAGACCTTGAAATCTAATGGACAATGCCCTGCAAGTTTTTGGAACTGTTTGGGAACTATGACCCCTGTTAATATTCCAATGTCTCCTTATTGCAGTGGGAACATTTATTCTATAACTGTCCTTCCTTTGTATATTAGAAGGAGAAAAGTTGTTTTCAGTTTAATAGATCTGAAGCTTGAGGAGAATTCTTTAATCTGTCACTATTTCTGTGTCTTAACCCCAAATTTAGCCCTGCCTCGCACTTGTACTCCTGACACTGAAATCATGATTATTATTCTCACTAGCTCTACTAAAATGGCATCTCATCATAATCTCTGTGTGTATCCATTCTGATCACTATCCTTAAAATAAATTCCATTTCAAGAAAACATGAAGCCTTCTCTACTCATGCCTCCCATATCATGGTTCACCATCATTTATAGCACTAAGATTTTTAATTATTTAAAGCTAAACAACTATTCTTTGAGAAAGGATCAAGTGGTTTCTGTTATTACAAGATGGCTTTGGATTCTGGGCTTCTAGGTTCTTGGTTTATGTTGCATGAAATAATTTAATGACATGACATAGTATAGGCAGGGGAGTAAAGGTGTATTAAGAAACAAGAAAGGGCATGGATGTCGCTCAAATGGTTGGGCGTCCATTTCCCATATGGAGGGACATCTGTTCAATCACCATGACCTCCTGGTAAAATAAAGAAAAAATATATAATGTCTGTGGGCTGCCAGACCCTGTGAGCAAGTGCACCATCAGGCCCCATGAGTAGGTGAGCTCCCAGGCCCCATGTTCAGGTGTGCTTTTGGGCCCTGCGAGTGAGTATGGTTCCATGCCACACCCTCAGGTCCTATGAATGGGTGCGGTGTCAGGCCCCATAAGAGGGCACTTTTGGGTGCGCCATTAGGCTCCATGAGCAGATGACCCACCAAGCCCCACCCCCAAGAACCATGCATGGGTGTGCGATCAGTCCCCACAAAAGGAGACTCACGGGTGTGCCGTCAGGCCCCGTGAGTGGGTTCACTGACAGGTTCCAACCCCAGGCCCCATGCATGAGTGTGGCTTGCACTCATGCACTGACAGGCCCCACCCCCAAACCCTATTCACGTGTGGGTGCACCATCAGGCCCCATGAGCAGGTGCACTGTCAGGTCCCACAAGCAGGTGCACCACCAGGCCCCATACATAGATGCACCACATGCAGCAAGATGATGATATAGCAGGACAGTGCCATAGCAGGAGAGAGACACAGGGGAGAACCAAGATGAGATGAGCCAAAAAACCAGGAACTGAGGTGGCACAGGTGGCAGAATGCCTTTCTCTCACATCGGAGATTCCCAGGATTGAATCCCAATGAAGACAGGAGAAGGATGAGACGAGAGGGCAGGAAATGAACACAGAGAATTGCGCAGTGAATGGACACAAAAACAGCAGAAACAGGGGGTGGGAATGTTAAAAATGGATAAAAAGTAAATAAATTAATTAATTTAAAAATAATAGAAAATAAAACAAGAAAACAAAAAACGTACATGGTCCAAGGCATGGAACACTGCCATACTGCAAGGTGAGTTGTATGCATGGGACCCCTGGTGAGGCCTTTTTAAAGTCTTTTCTCCTCTCTGTTTATTTTTGCTTGAGCAGGTCCCCAGCTGTTTGCTGTTTTGATTGTTTATGCCACCTGTCACTTCTCAGGGACCAATGGTGAGGCCTTTTGTGTGTGTCTGGGCAATCCCTTGACCACAAAAAAGATTCTCATTCCAAATGAAATTCTCATTCCAGGCTCTCATGGCATCCTTCTAGAGGTTTCTGGGCAAGGTCTCACAGCCACGTGGTTTGACAGCCTTACTGTCTGCTGAACATATTGTCTGCCAACCATGTTGTCTGTTGACCAAGATGTCTGCTGGACTCAACCACCTTCCCCCTTTCACCATACTAACATGTCTCAACTCCCCCCTCAGAGAGCTTACACCCTTATTCTTAAGAGGGTGCTGAAGGCTGATGGCCATTCTTCTGTAGCTACTTCCTGCTCTGTAGGGGAAGTATGTCCCAACTGACAAGGTGTTAAACCCTCTGGCTATTCTATTGCAGTTGAGGGAAGATGAGTTTGGCACCCTGGTAGGAACTGGATGAAATTCCTGCATAACTAATTAGACATTGCTTCTGTAAGAAATAAACTTAATAAGAATTTTAAAGATACATGGTCCTACTTAAAAGTATAAAGATGATGGTGGTAAGTGGGCCAAAAAAGACATAACGTATTTGGCCATGAGAGTGAGAAAGGCCAGGTGTCTTCAGAGGCTGAATCTTCCAAAGTTGATGGCAAACAACATTATTCCTTAAATTCTCTTATGTTGTTGTTTACCTCTAGGGAGAAATTGTAGTAGACCTGCTGGGTTTGTTATAAATTGCCAAACCCAGGGCCCATGGTTGTGGTTTTGCTTAGGACAGCTAGGAGAGGTATGAAGAGAGACACTGTCCTAGTTGTAAACTCACAAATACAGTGTAGGCAAAAACAAACCAGGCATATGGCAAGCAAAATAAAGACAGTATTTAAGATAGCCTTTTTTTTTTTTGCCTTATAGGCATATTCATTAACTATTTAGAATTGAATTAACTTTATCTAGACTTTTAGAATGTTCAGTATCCCACTGCATATGAACTAGAATAACAGATACAGGTACAGTACTTAATACTAAATTCACTAATCAATGCATAAGCTTCCCTTTGAGCTCGTAATCATTGCTCCATTTGGTATGCCCTTCACACAGCCAGCATGCTGCAGCACTGTATCTTAGAGAAACTAGGAAGGTAAGGCTCCAGTGTTTAACCAACCTGATTCATAGCACCCTTTAGCACTATGAAACAGAGCCAGTCTGGAGGCAATATCCATTATAATTCTGGTGATATCAAGCCATCACTGGCTGCTGCAGGAGTGTGAAACTGCAATGTACAATCCATACACTTCAGGAGCATGTTCAGAGATATAGTAGATACTTTTATTATTTTAGGTGTCAGTGATGAACCTTAGCTAAATCTCAAGTGGAGAGGCACCATCCAGAATATTGGGGCCTGGCTTGAGTGCTGTAAGGGTTAAGACTTGGGCAGCAGCCTGTGAGGGTTAAACTGTGAGAGATAAACTGTGAAGATTAAGGCCCAGGCAGCTGTCCAACTGTTGAATCAGCTATTAGTTTACAAAGTCCTTAACTCAGAGTACACATACTCCCTAGGCACAGCAAAAGTTATTCTGGGAAGCTGCATTTTGTGTTCCTTCTGTGTAACCTTTGAGTAATAACAATCATGTATAAATAACCCTGCAAATAAAAAAAGCACATGCTTGCTTGTCTGTTTGTCTGGAGGAGATGATGGCTATGCTGGTATGAACAAGCTTCCCTCCATGCTTAGAATCTTTTTTCTGCCTACCTCCCTCATGGGCTCCAGAGGCGGATGGCCAGAGTGGGCCAATTGCATTGTCAGCAGCATTTGATGTTTTCTCCCATTGCTCCCTTGGCTGAGGAGGAGGTGGGGGGTATGGGCCCTGGGTGGCTACCCACCTGTACGTGAACAGAAAAGGGAAATTGACCAGTTGCCTAAGCAACTGTAGCAGTTGCATGTGTAGCTAGAGTGCTGAGATGTGTTGGATAGCAGTAGTTTGGATGAGGAAGAAGAAGTAAGACCCATCTGATGAGCTTGTCCAGTTGTTACTTAGAAGATGAAACATGACCAAAACATGGGGCAAGGAGGAGTCCACATGGGGCCATACCATGTCATCCAGCACAATGTGTACATTCCCTATATGCAGGCAGGACTGACTGAACTTGGATGACAATTTCAGCAGAAGTTGAGAAAGCCTATAGCTGCATGGCTGCTGCATCTGTGAGATGTGGGGGTGGATGGCATTTGGTGCTCTCAAACTGAGATAAAGAAGTGAGCATCATTTACTGGTCATGCCTTGCTGTGCCAGCATCTCTTAAATATGCAGCAGAATGCTACAGGGGAAATCCCACACACTCATTGATGGAGTGGCTCCAGACAGTCATTTGTACGGTCTCAAATAATGCAGGAGAGTTGCCAGACTTGGTGAGCTGGTAGACTACATACGCTGACCTCATACAAGTAGTCTGGGAAATGGGCATGCACATTGCTGTCTTTGACACCAATAACCAAAGACCTGATGCCAAGAGGTTTATGAGTCAGATAAGTGACCTGTTCATGCAACAGGCTACTGCCTCTTTGAGGGAATAGCCATCATGGCTACTCTCAGCAAGACCAAGAGCCAACAGACCAAGGTTCATCCAGTGGTGACAGGGAAAGACATGCCCCTGTTGTGTTGCCTGAACCCCATAGGAAGTGACCATAAATCAGTTCTATTTGCCAGGAGGACATGAAGAAATATCATCAACTATTAAAGAGCTGGTCAAGGTACAAATCCTCTGTGAGGTCTGGAGCCCATTTAATGCTCCAGTGTGGCCCATCTGTAGCACGATTGGATGTGGCATATGACAGTTAACTATCAAGAGCTCAACATGGTAATTCCTCCTTTACATGCAGCTGTGCATTCTATTCTTGACCTAGTGAATGCTTTGACTTTGACGCTGGGAACTTATCATTTTGTTTTTGACTCAGCAAATGCCTTTTTCTCCATCACCATTGCTGATGAAGCACAGAATCAGTTCGCCTTCATGTGGGAAGGTCAACAATGGACTTTTACTGTATTGCCTGTGGGCTATGTTCACAGCCCCACCATTTGTCATGGCTTAGTGGCTAAAGACCTAGAAAAGAGGCAACATGCCAATACCATTCAGGTATATCATTACATTGATCATATAATGTTAACCTCTGATTCTCTTGCAAATTTGGAGTCAGCTATGGACACAAGCAGAGAAGCACTACAGTCTCATAGGGAGCAATTGGCAGCTGTGTATGCTGCCACACAGAGTACTGAGACCATAACCTGGGAAGCCCTGGTAAAGTTATTCATCACCTATTCCATAAAAGGGTGGGTGCAGAATTGGATCACCTGGCCAGGAATTGGCATGGCCCAGATGGCAACCCTGGCTAAGTGGGGCACCTATTTAGAACAGAGAAGCACATTTACTTCCAGTCCATTGAGTAAAGAATTGCAGCAAATTTTAAGTCCCTTAACGTTTACTAGGACACTGGACCCAGAGACCCACTTGCAAGTCCCTAGGAGGGAAGTTTCCCTGTACAAAGCTGGGGTAGGTATCATAACAAAACAGTCACAGTATACTGATGGAGACAGTTGAGGGCAAGCAGGTCAATGGGCCACCATAGCAGTGCACCCTCAAACTGATACTATGTAGTATGAATTAAGGTTTAGTCAGAGTAGCCAATGGGCTAAATTGTGAGCCATGTGGCTTGTAGTTGGCCTTGAGGCCAGCCCCACATTGATCCCCATGGGGAAAACCCATGTAGGAAAACCTATGAGATTAGGGGTTTTCTAAAGAAGTGACAGTGTACTATGTAGCAGCTCACTGACCCTTTTTGCATCCAGGTGATGATAAAGTGGATCAATTAACTAAATTTATCTTGCAGGTAAAAAGCACTCAGAATATGGCCATGTGGCTGCACCAAAAACTCCTACATGCTAGCATACCCATAATGATGAAGGCTGCACACCTTTGTTGCTTAGCTGTGAACACAAAGGCTGCTTAAACAGTGTGCCATGTATGACCCTGATGTTATCTGTTACATTGGAGGCCACTTCCCAGAACTCTGGGTCAAACTGAGTGAGAATATATCTCACTCACAAGATAATAGGTAGATTTTATTAGGGAAATACTTTGAGTTGGCAGTGCAGATATTCCCTTATGGCCATTGACACTGCCACAGGTCTACTGACATTTTCAGAAGCATTGAGCCCTGAGGTAGGGGTGACCCCCATCCAAGATGCACAGTCCCCCTTGGAAGCTAGAAGGAGGGGACAATCCCAAAGTCTACACAGTATGCAGATAGGGCCAGTTGAAGCCAGTATGCTAGGTGGACACCTGTGTCTTTCCAGCCTAGTGCTAGCACCACGTGTTGTGAAATCGACTTTAATCAAAGTGACCAGTAGGTCAAACTGCGGGCAGTGTACCTCATTGTAACGGGGAAAAAATCCCTTTAACTATTAGTACTAATGGTTAAGCCATTCTTGGGCAAGTGAAGCAAAAGTCTGTGGACCATGATCCAACAATTAAATTCACACCCCCAACAAGGTGAAGTAATGCCCATAGAAACTCTATGCATAGAACAGGAGCTCTGGTCCCATTTGAAATTCCAACAAAAGATCCCTTGCTAAAGCCCCAGGTAGAGCTGCAGGAACATATTCTGTTTCTTGCTGTAACAGTGCTCCATGGTGAAAAAAACAAAAACCATGGTGTAGCCTTAGACCTTGAAGGCACCCCATGTGGAGTGGCTCACTCATTGCTCCCTAGAGAACAGGATTACAAAAGAGATAACCAATGTTTGACCTCTATAGGTAGAAGTGACAACGCCATTAACAACAGCAACGATTTTGAAAAAACTTTTATATTAACTCTCTAGCCCATAAGAGTACCCCTACAGATGCTAAAACTGCTACCCTTGGGGGTGGAGAGTAATGGACTCATCCAGCAGCCTGTGAGAGTTAAACTGTGAAGGTTAAGGCCCAGGCAGTATTCCAACTCTTGAATCAGCTATTAGTTTACAAAGACCTTGACTCAGAGTACACATACTACCTAGGCACCGCAAAAATGATTCTGGGAAGTTGCATTTTGTGTTCCTTCTGTGTAACATTTGAGTAATAATAATGGTGTATAAATAACCCTGCAAATAAAGAATGGCCATGCTTGCTTGCCTGTTTGTCTGGAGCAGATGGCAGTTGTGCTGGCATGAACAAGCTTCCCTCTCTGCCTAGAGTCTTTTTTCTGCCTATCTCCCTCATGGGCTCCGGAGGTGGATGGACAAAGTGGATAAATGCACAAGAGAGAACAATATTGAATTCTATCTCTTATAATCTTTATACACTTTTTTGAAACTTTCAATGCAAAATATAACATATCAAATGAACTTAATTATTTTAGTACTTTGGTTTGTACTTCTACACCTTTATTATGATGATGTTAATTAACAGGTATTTTACTTTAGCAGTACAGGAAAAACTAATTTCTCCATCATTTTATGAAAATCTAAGAATCCCAATAGTATCAAGATTATCTTTCCCTACCACTTGTAGCAGTTTGATATTGTTAATGAATTCCAAAGAGATATTATATTATGTTTGTAAGTTGGTCTACTCCTCTGGGCATGCTCCCCTTTGAATTTCTTTTTTTTTCTTTTTTCTTTTTTTTTAGTGTATGTACTTTATTTTATTATATTTTTTTATTGTGGGTAAAAATCAAATTTTTCACAATACATACCAATATTTGTAAAATGATATATAAATACATATGCATATATGTACATTTGCTTACATAAATGTTATTATATATATATATATATTTAAGGTGCTTAGATTACCAAAATATTACTCAGAAATTACAGGGATTCCCATGTTCCCCACCTCCCACACCTCCAACAATATCCCACACCACCATCCTTCATCAGCGTGGCACAAAACCCGCAATGGATATACACATCCTGGGGCCTTGCCACCGAGCATAGACCACAGTTCACATCATAGACCACACTTTTTCCCACACAGTTCTGCATGGTATATGGTGATGCAAAATGGCCTACATCCATCACCGCAACACCACTCAGGACAATCCCCAAGTCCCAAAAAAGCCCCTGTATTTCAACTGCCCCTCCTCTCCTTGCCCCAAAAATGTCCCGTGGCCACTGGCTCCACTTCACTGTTACAATTTCTTCCATTGCTTGAATCACAATATGTTTACAACAGAACACCACCAAGTCCACTCTAGTCCATAGCTCTTCCCCCAATCTGTAAGGAACTGGTTTGGTGATGTCCACTCCACCTCCAATTGAGAGAGGGCTTATATCCCATGGATATGATGGATGGGATTATCCTGCAGCTGCAGGCCCTCTCCATTCCCTTGGATGGCCGTTGCTCATCGTCTCCTCGCCAGGTTACTTGGATGAGTCCATTGAGCTGTAGAGTAGGAGTTGCAGCTCCACCGAGATTCCAGGCACAGCTGGCACATAGGTAGGCCAGAGGCTTCAGTCTCTGGAAGTACACCTAACAACTCCAGCATCACATATAGGTTTGAGTAGAAGGGACTGATGGACCATGTGCAGGGAAGACTTATTTGAGTCCAAATCTGTCACTCTCAGGAGCACAGATTCCAATGAAGAGCCCACTAATTAGGCATCAATCTCTGGGAATATCCCCACTTATATAGGACCTGGGTGTCTCCAGAGCCCTCAGGGGTCCCTCTGTGTGGGGTGATATCCACTTTGGTGTTCTATGAGATCCTACTGAGGTGTGCGTAAGCATTACCTCTGGGATGACCTCCCAACTCTCTTTGAAGTCTCCTAGCCATGTGAACTCATTTTACCTTTTCCCCCTTTCATTCAAGGTCTTTTTCCAATCGTGTTGCCAGTTGGCACTTGGTATTAATCCCTCGTTGCCAAGGAGGTTCATCCCCGGGAGTTATGTCCCATGTTGGAGGGAAGGTAATGCATTCATATGCTGAGTTTGGCTTAGAGAGAGGCCACATTTGAGCAACAAGGAGGCTCTCAAGGGGAAACTCTTAGGAAGCCCATAACAGTAGGCTAAGTTTCAAATACAAGAGCAAATACTCATAAGGCTAGTCCTCAATAACAAGAACCCATAAGTGGGCAATCCTCTTTTGCCAGACACTACCTCTGCACTCAGGGGACTGTTGCTGCTCCCATGGGGAATGTAGCAGAGTTCTCCAGGCTGGGATTTCAGATTCCCTCTTTATTGAGTAATTGTCTACCCACTGTG
>JAQZBX010011954.1:0-41932 GCA_029593785.1 Cabassous unicinctus
AAAAAAAACCCCAAGCAAACAAACAAAAACCATGGAAAAACAGCCTTTCATCTTAGGCCCCTAAGGATTTTCTCAGGCTGCCAGTGTTCATCAATCAATTACCCTGCAGCCTGCCCTCTGCATGTTTTGAACCCATTTTTAGCAAGTAAACTAAGTTAAACTGAAAAATGGAACCTTTTTTAAGAAAAATAAGAGATCCAAGAAAAGCTGATACAAAAAGAATATATGCTTCCTGTCCTAAACTATCAGCTGGATGTCTGATAACCCAGTGGATCACTTCTCTAAGATGAGCTGTATCCTTCATAAAACAGAAAACAAAATATCCCCACTCATTTAATGATAATGGAAAAGTATATATGCTACATTCACATTTTAATTAAAAGTTGTGGTGTTTAATTAGAAGTGGGCTTGTTAGAAAAAAAAAACAACTTTATTTTCTCCTTATTTCTGACATTTTCTCTATTGTATCAAACACCTTTATGCATCACTTCATCTCCTTCTGGGTCCACTTTTTATCCCTGTCACACCCGTGGTGACCAATCCACACAATCTTCTCTTAGCTTCAAGAAGATACAACTTAACAGGTCTGGCCTTGAGCACCATTTTAATAGCATTTGCTTCCCACCCACTGGTTATAATTGTGAGAATCAACTCTCACACTCATGGGACTGTCTTTAAGTAATGGAGGACAGGAGATAATGGATGAAAGTTTCCTCCTTTCTTCCTATGAGCAGACACTTCAAAGACACACTTCATAAGGCTCCTTAGAAGGTCCAATTGGATCAAACACTAGTCACCTTTAGGGTAGTCAACTTGATTGTACATCTTTATATGATTTTCTCTCCTCTGTTTACCTCTGCTCTCTCATATCTACTCCCGTACAGCACATTCCTAAATAAATCCCTTATACACAAGCCTTTGATTCAGACTCTGCTCTAAGGGGAACCCAGGCATTTTAATACTTGGTAAAACAAAGCATGTCGAACGAACCAACTCCCGTTAGGTGGGAATCTTCTGTGATGGCTTACAGGCTGTCTGAACAAACTTATATCACCAGTTTCCTTAATCATATTAGTAATACTTACCTTCTTCAAGTTTGTGCCTTTTGTATACTTTCAACAAGTTTTCTATTCAAATTTGTTTATTGTTTTCCTTACCTTGGTCCCTTTTTCTATTAAGTCTCTCTCTCTTCCATTTCAGATTTCCCAGTAAAGACTTTGGCTCCCTTTCCCAATATTTAGTCTACATCTAACCAGTGGATAAACCAACTGACCCAACTGACTTCCTATATACCACCTGTGAATAATGCTCTGCCCACGTCCTGAATCAAATCACATTTAGCTTACCAGACTGTTTCTGCTCCCTAAATGATATTCCTTGCTGGAGCAAACCATGAGCTGGTTTTGTTCAAAGAGATAGCTCACACAAGTCGGAAGTCTATTCTGGCTTTTTTTTTCTCTTCTATTCACAAATTTGAGATACCAAATAAAAATGTCACTGAACCTCCTGCACTTAATTTTGGTTTGACAATCTAGTTTCCTATATCCCTTACTTAAACTCAAGTCACATCTGCTCATCAATACCTGAGGTTTTAACATTTTACCAAGCTAAAATCATATATCTAAACCTGTGTGGTAATTGTAACTTTCAAAACTTTCTTGCATATTGTGATTTGTTCTTCACAACACCATGACCATAAGAGAGGTAGAACAGGTGATAAAATCTCTTTTTTACAGATGAAGACATTAAGATTTAGAGAAATGAATTCATTTTCCCAGACTTACCAGGTTGGAGCCAGGATGTGAACTCAAGTCTTTTGACTCATCAGTCAAAAGCTCTTTCCACATACAGAATATGTTAGTGTACAACCAATTTCATTCAATGCTGTAGTAATGCATACAATTGAAACTCATTTCCCCCTCCAAGAAAACCCATCAAGGAAAAAAAACAACATCAGTCTCCTTTCTCCAGAAAGAGAGGGGTCATAAAATGGAAATATTGATTTTGTGAACAATGATGTCATATTTTTTGATAACCACAGCATTTTCAGAATAATCAGGAATCTATGCCCACCCTCCAGAGCTTTCTTTATTGGGGAGTTTCTATGCTGTCCTGGAGGTACAACAGATGCCTGAAGTGTCTCTAATTAACTTTGCATACATTAGTATGCACTGCAATTAGAATTGCCTGCAGGTTCTCACAAATGAGCAGTTTCTGTTGTCTCTTTTTTCCTGCTATGTTTCACTTTCATAGGGAATTTTTGAATAATGACAACTGTTTCTAGTATAGGGCCATCAGCATTCAGTATAGGGTAAGAAGAGTTATCCAGATTATAATCTTCATAGTAGTTACAAAGAATTCCACTCCCTTTGCCAAGGAAAATGGGAAAGAAACTCAGAGACTCTAACGAACAATGTAATTTGACTGGAATGCATATGCATAAATTAGTTAGTTTTTATAGCATTATTAAATAATGTGCCCTCAAAGACTAATGAAAACAAATTGTTTTTATCAAGAATTTAGGTTACATATAATTTCCAAGTTAAAGGAATAATCCAAAATGAATTTCCTAAAATCAACACACAAAAAAATTCATGACACTTTCTCTCAGTTTCTAAAATCTGAATGCACTTTTTTCATTTATTTATTTTAAAGAAACTTTAGATTAAATAAATGTTATATAAAAAATATAGGAGATTCCTATATGCTCCACTCCCTCCCCACCAAATGTCCATCAACAGATGAATGGATAAGCAAATTGTAGTATATACATACAATGAAATATTACTCAGCTGTAAGAAGGAATGCATTATTTACACTCGGGATAACGTGGATGAATCTTGAAGACCTTATGTTGAGTGACGTAAGCCAGGCACTGAAGGACAAACACTACATGACCTCATTGATATGAATTAAGCAAATTGAGCAGACTCATAGAGCTAGAGTCTGGAAGATAGGTTTAAGAAGGAAGAAAGGGAGCAGAGGGTTGGGAGCCAATGCTCATATGGACAAAATCTATGATAAGGTGGAAGGATGTAGTTGTGTAGTGGATGGGCATGACAGTGGTGTAGTGATGTTATTGGGTTCAGCAGTTGGGGTCTAT
Source organism: Cabassous unicinctus (assembly GCA_029593785.1). Taxonomy (NCBI): domain Eukaryota; kingdom Metazoa; phylum Chordata; class Mammalia; order Cingulata; family Chlamyphoridae; genus Cabassous; species Cabassous unicinctus. Next base: position 3,104 of record JAQZBX010011954.1, read on the forward strand.
GAGAGGGGTAGGATGGGAGGATTGGGTTGGACTATCCATGGAACTGGGGGAGGGTCGGAGGAAGGAGCAGGTGAACTTGGGATTTGCAGGTCTGTGGCTATAACTAAAACATTGGGAATATTCTCATGAATGTGCTTTTAAACCTTTTTGGTTTATGATCAGTTTGATTTCATAGGCTGAAAACTAAAAGTAATTTTTTATTTATATGCTTCAATTCTCCATAGCCTGATAACATAAGACTTATCAATTCATTCTTAAAAATGTCTCAAACCTTTTCGAACTTTGCCACTCTCACAAACTGCATTCTAATTTACTTCTAATGAAGGCACTACATCAGGACTCATTAATCCAACTGGTACTCATTGTAACTAGATGCTTTCTTAGCCTCCTTATGGCCTCCCTGTAACCTAAGCTCTTTATAGTTAGTCTACCGCAGCCCAAACTAGCTCTAACAGGTTCTAGGGAATTCCCTGAAACAATGTTTGCACACTCTCTACTAACTCTGACCAAAAGTAACCTACCCAACAACAACAACAAAATCTTTTTTACATGTTTAGGCCACCATTTTGTGGTTATGAGATGTATGACTTCCTAGATATAGCTTCTGTGCATGCCCCATATGCTTAGGGTTAGCACTTGTGCTTAGAAACTCCTTCACTCCTCCTAACCTCATCTAATTTTTACCTGACCACAGAGGGGAGATAGATTTGAGCTTTGCTCCTGTCTCCTTGCTGGTCAACCTCACGATAAAAGCCCTTTCTTTTCTCAAAATCCAGAAGTCATATTTTTGGCTTCTCTGTGCATCCGGCAGCTTGCCCTTACTCAGTAACACAAACAGCTGGCTAAAATAATTCTACAGAGACAGTAAACATTTTATAAAGAAAACCTAAACCAGTCTTGGAGGTTAGATTGAAAACACACACACACACACATATACATGGTAATAAAAGCTGCCAAAGGCAAGATAAAATTTCAGAGAAAATAAGGTGTTAGGAGATTAAAAGTTTAAATGACATATTGAATATATTTGAGAAAGTAAAGTAGTAGAAGGCATTGGTTTTCAAAACAGACCAGATTTACCAATATTGTCACGCTGCTTCAGTAGACACCTTTGATCAATGACCTTCTGCAATTCTTCAGATCACCTGCTTCCAGGTGATGTGGGATATGATGGAATCATTGGATCCTGTGTTCATTCACACACTGCTCTTCCTCATTTCATTCATAAGTTCCTTGGTCTGAGATGATGTTTGTGAGGGCTCATGCCAGTAAATCAAGTGTTCTTAAGTCTTTGGGTGGTAATGTTGACAGAGGCACAAAGAAAGTGAAAGTAAGCCCAGAACTAGAATATGGCTTAGCAGGACTGACTACATAATTTGTGGGCCCAGTGAAAAATGAAAATATGGGATCCCTTGCTCAAAAATGATTATGAATTTTAAGACAATGACATTAGAGCATTAAATCAAGTGTGTGGCTCCTTTAAGTATGGGAGGTAACTATACAGATCACATGACCAGGAAGCTGGCTCTGTGAATCAGTACTTATGAGGATGAATTTCTACCATCTCCATGTGTAGAAGGGGTTTGATATATTGAACTTTCCATAAAGTTTTTAATTGGCTTCTTTGAATCATGGTACCATATTGAGGGTTCAGGGCTGGTCTCTGCAACTGACAGATCAAACATTAAACAGAGGTAGAAGCTAGATGAGCCTCAGTTGGAAGCTCATGCTTTTGGACCCATAGTCTCTATCACTGCTATTGTGGCCACTAACTTCATGATCCCCTTGGGCAATCACCATTGTCCAAGGAGGCAGACTGATGATATCTTCAATAATGGATGCTCTCTGGTAGGCACTAATGTGCACATTATCCTCTGCACATTTTATGCTTTCCCTCCTAAGTTCATCCACAAGCCTGTTCCCCAGATTTTCTTATCCTTATTTTCTGATATTGCTTATTCCTGAGATAATTAATGTTTGTTTTTTAAACCACTGTGTTTTGGGGTAATTTGTTACACAGAAATATGTAACTAACGCAGGAAGTAAAGAGATTCCTTTTTCATTAAGATAAATCCTTATCCTCATTAAAGGAGATATAAATCAAACAAATAACTAAGTATAAGTTTAATTATTCACTAACTTCATTTAGCCCTTGACTGAAAAAAATTTCAAGTTTTGTTCACTGAAGTGCTTGAATATCACTAACTGTATATAAACCTTGGTTTCCACAAGTTATATCCCTTTATTCAAAAGAATTTTTGGAGAGATAATTCACACCCTGATATAAGACAAAGAAATGTAGCAAACCAGACATACTCTAACATACTGTCCAATTTTAACATTGTTGATAAATGTTAGAGGAGAGAATCAAGTTTGAAATTGAGAATAGAGAAAAAGGAAATTACAGTAGCTCTTAATCACATTCCTGAAAGTCTAAGAAGTCATCATTTTTTTTCAGATATGACCTGAGAGAAAAGAGAAATTTCCTTCTATGACATTTTTCCCAGTTTCTTAGGTCTGTAGAAGGTCCAATTAAACTTTTGAAAAATTTTATCACTTAAGGAAAATAACAAAGGCTTTTCTATAGTGCTATGGAAGCATAAAGAAGGAAGATGGCCTACTTACTTTTTATTTACCGAGGAGAATGTTTTAAAGGATATGGCTTTTAGACAGTTCCTTTCCTTGAGAAATGATTAGTCTCTAATGGGAGAGGAGGATAATTCTCTTTGTAATAAGATATCATTTAAGTTACTTTTCTCTCAAGGATTATTCAAGGGAAAATGTCGAACATTTTATATAAAAAGAGATTTAATGTAAGAAAATGTTAAGTGCATGGCAGAAAATCATTTTATTCAAAGAATTAATATTAGGCCTTAAAGAAATCACTTAGCAAAGAATATAATAATCCTGAGTACAACATTCAGAAATCATCTGTGCCAAGGTGTAATCTGATGACATCAGAAAATGGACAATAGGGAAATGGAGCAAGGAACTAAGCAATATATAATATCTCCAAATTTGCATTTAAGTATCAATTTGTAGCTAAAGGATTCTGGTTTTCTTTCTTCAATTGTATTCTTATAAAAAGACTGTGAGGTGGGAAAAGCTGGTATTATTATATACAGATGAGAAAAAGCGAGATCTTTTGAGGCTAGGCAACTTGCCCAAGGAAGAATAAATAAAATTTCCTAGTCTGAGTCCTTTGTTAGACTTTCCCACATTATTTATTACAGCATTGAAGCCTATTAAGCTTCTATTTAAGGGTCTTATGGATCTATGCCATTTCTTTATGACTTTCCACTCATGAGCAGAATTTACAAAGAAAAGATGTGGCTGTCATAAATCCTTATTTAAGAAATTTTAGGCTGTTTTATGAAGATTTGCATTACTTCACAAAGTCAAAGATGAGTTTTCTGAGACAATTCAGGAACAATTTCAGAGAACAATTTAAATCACTGCTTCAAAACAGTTAAATCCTCCACCAATCTCTGCATCATATCTTGAATATCTTCTCCACTCCTACAGTTAAAGAAAGAACTCTAAAATACAGTAGAAAGGGAGATTTTGTAATAAATGAAATGAAAACAAAACACTTTAACACCAAAACCTCTCAAGACTTCACAGGAGAATGTGACCAAATTATATGCAGGCATTTTCCAAAGTCTACTAAACATTAGACCCATTTCTCCTTACTAGAATCTTCCTCCTGATAAGAGACTCACTTAGCCATTCTGCTGCAAATATAGTTTATAACAGTGTAAAGCTCTTTCTAGATATGAATTAAATACAAGTGGGTCAATTCATAGTATATTTTAATTACTTCTAAGGCTATACACTGTACATGGTCCAGGAGAAAAGAACATGGGTTTCACAGTCAGAAGAGATTCAAATCTTTATTTCTACAGAAATATGTAAATAAGAAGCCATTCTACTTTTCTTCAGAAAATATCTTTTTAAAGATCATTTTACCTAAAAACCTACCCCTAATTAATAATTTACCATTTTTAGATATTTTTCTTAATTGCCCTTTCCTGCTAGGCTTTGTGTTAGTCAGCCAAAGGGGTGCTGATGCAAAGTAACAGAAATCTGTTGGCTTTCATAAAGGGTATTTATTTGGGATAGAAGCTTACAGTCACAAGGCCATAAAGCATAAGTTACTTCCCTCACCAAAGTCTGTTGCCACTTGTTGGAGCAAGATGGCTGCCATCGTCTGCAAGGGTTCTGCCTGCCTTCTTTGTCTTAAGGCTCTGTGGTCCCAGCTTCTTCCAATATCAGCTGTAGGCTGGAATAAGTCTCATCTCTCTCCCAAGGCTCATTTCTCTCCAGGCTCAGCTGCTCTGTTCTCTCCACAAGGTCAGCTGTAGGCTATCAGGGTCTCTCTCTTCCTAGGGACTCTGCCATGTCTATGGAACCATCTCTATTCCTCTGTGTTCTTCTTCTGCATGTTTACTTCCCTGGGCTCCAGCTCAAAACTCCTACTAATTCCTCTGCCATGTCATTTTCTCTGTGAATCCCCGCCCACCAAGGGAGCAGGAACTCAACGTCCTACTGATGTGGCCCAATCAAAGCCCTAATGTTAACTTATCAAGTGTAAGTGAAACCTCTGAATTTAATACTGTCTAATATACCCAGAGGAACAGACCAGTTTCAAACATAATCCAATATCTCTTTTTGGAATTCATAAACAATATCAAACTGCTACAGGCTTATAAGCTTGAATTTAACCATCCTGATCTTGCTCTATGATTTACTCAATATTTTCCCTTTTAAATATTTGATTTTTAAGATATTCTGATGAAATTGGGTAGAAAAATAGAACTTACTTAAATTGAAACAAAATAACAAAAACATGCTAGTAAACAAAATGGATTCACCCTCTAGTGGATCAGGATCTCCCAGGGTAGAATCCTATGCAAACCTATTTTCCATAAGAAAAGATATTTAATATTCCCAGATTTACATTTCTACCTAGTAAAATGCATCAACCATGGATCCTATTACCAATACTTCACACCTTTTCTAACCAACCAAAGATCTAGATCTAAATAGGATTATTGGTAATTATGGTTTAATGGTTAATATATTTCTCTTTTATAAGGATTTCTGTGACTTAACCAAACTAATAAGAACTTAGACACCATGAGGTGCTCAAAGATCTATTATGTTGGGAAACTATCCCAATCAAATATTATCACATGAGTTGGTAGTATTATTACCTTTATTGTTTGTATGGTGATGATGATAACAATAATTCTCCCATCCTTTCAGTCAATTGGCTGAACACCTCTAATATCTGTAATAAACAAACAAATCATTAAAATCACTATATAAATCAATACTAACACTGGATAGTCATGTAAGTTTATACCTTGCAAAGACCTCGTGTATTGTCTAAAGCACATACCACAGTTTTTGGCATATAATCATAAATCAATATCTATTAGAAGACTTGGATTCTGAAGAATTGAGACTTAAAGTAATTAAATGAATCTTCCAAGCTTGCAGAGCAAGATGATGGAAAACCTAGAAGAAGAGCCCAGTTTTCCCAGACATTTCTTTAAGTAGTTTTTCTGTTATAACATATTGCATTTCCATTATTTCCATCTTGACCTCCATATATTGTAGAATAGTCTTGATTTGTTTACCAGTACTTCTATTTTGAAAGTAAATGTCTTCCATAGGGCACAAAAATCATTGTTTTCAAAAATTATATTTCAATTTATCTAATAGCTTGAATCTTTAACTAAAGTAAGACTTTCAAAATGTTTCATGAAAAGATAAACAACCTTGAACTAAAGCACTTCTATTTATTTTAATAAGATCTAAGTATTATTCTGTGAACTTGCTCTTGCTGTGCATAATTTTAGATAAATACAAGCCCAGAATTTTGACATTAACAATAGTTGAGGTCAGTTCAATCCATAGATCAGTGAACTTTTTTATTTATATGCCACAATATATAAAACAAAGATTTTAAAAATTAGGAAGAGGAATAAAAGGGAGATAATGGAGATTATGAAAAATGTTTCCATGTCATTCAGACATTTTAAAAATATTTATTGAGAATTTACTGTGTACAACAGACTGTGTTAAGTGTTGTGTATATAAAAATGAATAAGGTAGTCATATGCAACAATAATTAAACATGACATTAAAAGTTCACTTGTAGAAAAATGTACTTGAAATTCAAATAAAATATTAGTCCCATGGGGCCCAGGCATAGTACAAGTTTCCCTTGCAAAAAATAATACAATTTCACAAAATACTTAAAAATTAAATTCAACATTTTAATTGCATCTCTCAGATGATATCAAAGACAATCCTTATCAAGGGCCCACATCAACATTTCTTATAACCTGCTTCCATTACTCTAGCTCTCAATCTCTCTCACATCACATGGACCAACCTGATATGCTGGATTTCTAATTACAACTCTAAAACACCCCCACCACATCTGGATTTGGCCTTTTTTTGTCCATTCCCTTTTCTTCTGCGAATGCTTTCTCTCTGCTTCTTCTTAATAAAAATCAACATTACCAGATCTGAATGCCCAACAAGTTCTTCAGTACTGCCTCTTTCTACTGCTTTCTTTTATTCTGCATCAAACAAGTCAGGGAACCAAGTTAAAAGGTAAAGACTAAGAAGAAGCTGAGGGAGCAAGCAAGTTTTGTTTTGTTTTGTGTTCTTTTGTTTTGTTTTGTTTTTGTGGGTGGCGAGATGAAATCCTATGAACACTCACACATAATCTGTGTCCCTTTCATGCCCAGTATAGCATGGCTACAAGGATAATAGACACTGGACCAAGTTTGGAGAGAAGACAAATAAGTTTTTAAGTTTTCATAGAGAAAATAGCACCTAAGCTGAAATATGAAGGAGTAAAAGATGAGAAAGAAGAATCTGAAAAGTCTAAAGAGAGAGGTATTCACAAAAAAGGTAAATGACAATAAAGTCCAGAAGCAAAAAACATAATTTGTGGTTACACTATAATCAAGTTAGTTTTACTGGCTCATAAATTTAAGGAAGAAAATAGTAACTGATGAGCCCACCTAGATAAGACATGAATAAAATCATTGAGGGGCCTTTTTGGACATATTAACTGACTTAAACCTCTATCTTGTAGGCAACAGAAATTTTCTAAAGTATTTTTTGTTTTGTTTTGTTTAATCTTTTTTATTATTATTATTATTTTTCAAAGAAGCTTTAGATTACATAAATGTTACACTGAAAATATAGGGGATTCCCATATACCTCGCTCCCTCCCCCTCCCATATTTGTCCCCATTAACATCTTTCATTAGTGTTGTACATTTGTTACAATTGATGAACACATATTGAAGTATTGCTGCTAACCATGGTCTATAGTTTACATTATGATTTACACTTTGTACTGCAAATTTTATAGGTTTTGACAGCATGTATGATGTTCTGCATCCATCATTGCAAGGTCATGCAGAGCAATTCCAGTGTCCCCCAAATAACCCATGTTATACCTATTCTTCCCTCTCCCTCCCCTCAGAACTCCTGGTGACCACTGTCTTTATATCAATGCTACAAGTTCTTCCATTGCTAGAATAATAAAAAGTCTACTTTAGTCCATAGTTGCTCATTCCTCAATCTTGAGGATTTGATGATGGTGATCCCACTCTGCTTCTGATTGAGAGGGGGCTTAGAGCCCATGAGGCAGATGGGTTCCACTCATCTGAGGTATTTTTAAATGGGAGTTATAGATTTAGATCCACTGCTTAGCAAAATTAGCCTAGCTCTGACAGTTTCAGCACCCTCTTCTTTATGACAAAAACCTAGTCAAAATGAAAATCAAACACTTTCTCAAGAAAAATTTAAAACTCTTCTGAACTAAATGCAAATGAAAATACAACTTATCAAAATATATAAAATGCTGCAAAACAGTACTTAGTAGGAAATTTATAGCATTAAATTCATAATTTTGAAATTTAAAAAAAGGTTAGAAAATCAATAACTTGAGCATCTGTCTTTCAAAACAAGAGAAAGATGAGCAGTTTAAGACCAAAGGAAGCAAAAGAGAAGAAATAATAACAGTAAAGAATAAAATTCAAAGAAATTAAAACAGGAAAGCAACAGAGAAAATCAACAAACTCAAAAGCTGATTCTTTAAAAAGATCAATAAAATTGATGAACTTCAAGCAAACCAAGAAAAAAGACACAAATTATGAATATCAGAAGTGAAAATAGATCATCACTACTGATCCCATGGACATTAGAGGGAAATGATGAAACACTATAAACAACTCTAGGGTAATAAATTTGTGATGACTTACATGAAAGGATTAATTCCTTGAAAGGCACAAATTAATAAAACTCATACAAGGAGAAATAAATAACCTGAATAGCTGTACCTATGAAAGAAAGTGAATTAATAATTTTTAAATCATCCAAAAAAAGAAAGCAGATGGTTTGTGAATACTACCAAATGTTTAAGGGGAAAAAAAGGAAAAAAAGACACAAATTCTCCACAATCTCTTGCGGAAAATAAAAACAGAGAGAAAACTGCCGAACTGTTTTTATGAGGCCAGCATTACCCTAATATTAGAGTCACAATAACATTCCAAGAAAATAAAGTTACAGGTGAATGTCTCTCATAAATATAGACATAAAATCCATTATCAAATATTAATTAACAAATCTAATCCAACAATACATAAAAAGGATGATATATCATGACCAACTTGAGGAGTTCACTGCAGAAATATAAGGCTGACCCAAACTTCATACATCAAATGTAACTGATCATATTAAAAAACTGAACTATTTTATCATATCAGTTTTGACAGTTTAAAGCTGGGTGGATCCCAGATGATCATGTTCTTAGGCTAATCCATTCTTGTGGGAATAAAACCTAATGTAGATGGGACCTTTGGATTAGATTCAGTGAAGGGAACTTCCATTTGATTAGATCACTTCAGTTAAGGGCCTTTGATTAGATTGCTCCAGTAAGGCATGACCCAGGGCTGGTCTTAATCCTCTTAATAGGGCTCTTTATAAACAGAGGACTAAAAGCCACAGACATAGGAAAAAAGCCACAGAGACAGATTGAAGCCAGAAGAGACGATCCAATGCTATCATTATGCCCTTCCATGTGCCTGATTACTCACAGCTGAGCTCAGGGAGAAAATTAGCCTGGAGGAGAAAGCAGAGACCAACAGAGCTGCTATTGTGCCTTGCCACATGACAGGAGCCCAAGATCACCAGCAGCAAACCTCCAGGGAAAGAGTTTTGCCTGATGCCTTGATTTAGACATTTTTTCAGCCTCAGAACTGTAAGATTTTAACCTAATAAGTCCCATTGTAAAAGCCAACCCATTTCTGGTATATTGCTCCCAGGAGCTTTTAGCAAACTAAAATGGAAATTGGTATCAGGAGGGTGTCGTATATACTGCTATGCAAATATAAAAAATGTTGGAACAGTTTTATAAAATGGGTAAGGGGTAGATTTTGGAGGAATTGTGAGATGTTTGATAGAAAAGGCCTAGGTTGCTTTGAAAAGACTGTTGACAAAAATTTAGATGCTAAAGATACTTCTAATGAGGCCTTAGAAAAGATGAAAGTGTCATTGAAAACTTGAAGAAAGGGGATCCTTGTTTTAAAGTGGCAGAGAATTTGACAAAATTGATTCCTGATGTTAGATGGAAAGCAGAATTTGAAAGTGACCAGCTTGGGTATTTAACTGAGGAGATTTCCAAATTAAATGTAGAAAGTGCTGCCTGTCTTCTTGCAGCTTATAATAAAATGTGAGAGGGAAGGGATAAACTGAGAACTGAATTCCTGGGTACAAAAAAATAGAAATTGATGGTTTCAGAAATTTTGAGCTTCCAGAAAATGAGTTCCCAAAAATTACTGCTCCATGTGAGGATTTAGCTGAACTTGGAAACAGCCAGTCATTTCAGTGTAAGTCAGGATCAGAAATTATTGGGGAGAGTTTGGACTCTACCTCACTGTGATAAATGGGGTTAGCCATGCTTTGGAGATTGGAGAGAATGGCCTTCACCCTAGTGTTCTTGGAAGGTGAGGTCTAGAGCTCAGCCGCCACCCAGATGTTTGATGATGGTGGAGCTGAGAAGATGGCCAGTGAATAAGCCCTTGGAGGGATGGGCCTGCCTGTCCAAGTCCCGAGGAGAAGAAACCACTGTTCTATATATGACTCTCAGACTTTGAAATCTAATGGAGTATGCCTGGCAGGTTTTCGGAACTCAGACTGTGACCCCTGTTTTTCTTCTGATTTCTCCCTATGGTAAACGGAACATTTATTCTAAGACTGTCCCCCCTTTGTATATTGGAAGCAGATAACTTGTTTTGTAAGTTTCACAGGTCCATGGCCTGAGGGGAATTTTCCCTAAGACTGCATGCCTATAACTGATCTTGATGGGATTTTGTATTTAGCCTTGTTACTGAAATGATTTAAGACTTTTGAAATATTGTGATGGAATTAATGCATTTGCATATGGAAAGAACATGTCTTCCTGGGATCCAGAGGGTAGAATGTGACAATTTGAAACTGGTGGATCCCAAAAGATCATGTTCTTAAAGCTAATTCATTCCTGTAGGTACAAACCCTATTGTAGATGGGACATTTGGGTTAGATTCAGTGAAGGGAACTTCCATTTGATTAGATCACTTCAGTTAAGGGCATTTGATTAGATTGTTCCAGTAGGACATGACATGGGGTGGGTCTTAATCCTCTTACTGGAGTCCTTTGTAAATGAAGGAATAAAAGCCAGAGACACAGGGGGAAAAAAGTCACAGAGACAGAAAGAAGCCAGGAGAGATGATCTGATGCCACCCTTATGCCCTGCCATGTGTCTGATAATCCACAGCTGAGCTCAGGGAGAAGGTGAGCCTGGAGAAGAAGGCGGAAACCAGCAGAACTGCCATTGTGACTTGCCACATGGCAGGGGTATTGCTTATGAATTCCAAAAATAGATATTGGATTATGTTTTTAAACTGATCTGTTCCCCTGGGCATATTAGATTATATTGGATTCAGAGGTTTCACTTTTACTTGATTAAATAATGATTAATGCTTTGATTGGGCCACATGAGTAGGATGGTGTATTAGTCAGCCAAAAGAGTGCTGACATAAAATACCAGAAATTCGTTGGTTTTTATAAAGGATATTTATTTGGGGTAGAAGCTTACAGTTACCAGGCCATAAAGTGTAAGTTACTTCCCTCACCAAAGTCTATTGCCACATGTTGGAGCAAGATGGTTGCCACTAGCTGCCAGGGTACAGACTTTCTTGGTTCCTCTCTTCCTGAGGCTCAATTCTCTCTGGGCTCAGTTGCTCTGCTCCTCTGTTTGCTTACTTCCACGGCTCCAGCTCAAAACTCCCAACTCTGTCCTTTGCCATATCTTTTAGCTGTGAGTCCCCTTGGTGGGCAGGGACTCAATGCCCTACTGATGCAGCCAAATCAAAGCCTTAATCATAATTTAATCGAGAAAAAGTGAAACCTCTGACAGACTAGTTTACAAACATAATCCAATACCTATTTTTGGAATTCATAAACAATATCAAACTGCTACATATGGGGACTTACAGATAAACCATCCCCAGAGAAGGGAGGTGGGAGTTTTGATCCTGGAGCCCGGGAAGTAAACACACAGAGAAGCAGATATGTCAGAGGCCCCAGGAAGACAGACAAGCAATTCACCTGACAGTTTACAGCTGGCCTTGTGGAGAGAGCATAGCAGTTGAGATTGGAGAGAAATGAGCTGAAAGCAAAAAACTGCCAACAAAGAATTCTATATCTGGCAGAATTGTCTTTCAAAAATGAAGAAAAGATTAAGACATTCACAGATAAACAGAGGCTGAGAGAATTCATCAACACTAGACCAGCCCTACCAGATCTGAAGGTTGAAAGGAAAGGACAATAGACAATATATTGAAGCCATATGAAGAAATAATGCTCTCCAGTAAGGGTAAAAACATGGGCACATATAAATACCAGTATAATTTTATTTTTGGTTTGTAACTCCAGTTTTAACTTCCTAGAGGATCTAAATGGCAAATGCATGAAATGTAATGGTAACTCAGTTGTTTTGGACTTACAAAGTATTTATATGTAATATGTGACAAGAACTAAAAAGAGTTGTGGGGTAGAAGGATATAAGAACATAGTTTGTGTACGCTATTGAAATTAGTTGGTATCAAAGCAAATAAGATTGTTACAGATTTAGGATGTTAAATTTAAGTGCCATGGTAACTACAAAGAAATTTGCATGCCCATTGTGATGGTTAGGCTAATGTGTCAACTCGGCCAGGTAATTGTGTCCAGGTGATGGGTCCAGCAAGCACTGGGCTAATTGTAATACAAGAGCATTTATGGACTTTGATCACCAGTGAGTTTACTGCGTGGATGGCTGATGACATCTGCATCAATCAGGGAGATTGCATCATCAATGGGTAATGCTTTTATCCAATCAGTTGAATGCCTTAAAAGGGGAAGTGATTTCAACATTCAGAGAGAATTTCCCAGCTCGTCGTTGGACAGGTAACTTCTCCCAGAAACTCATCAGAGACCTTTCATCGGACTTTCATCAGAGCCCCTGGTTTGCAGCCTGCCTGTGGAGCCTGGACTTGTGCATCCCCACGGTTGCGTGAGAGACTTTTTTAAAATCTCATATTATTGAAAGATATCTCCTGTTTATTCTATTTCCCGAGAGAACCCTGACTAATACAGCTTGTTACCAGGAGTGGTTCTTGAGGAACAGAGTCTTAAACATGGGATATCTGAGGTGGTTCTGGGAGTTTTGTAATTGGCTCTCTACTCTAATTGGACTTAGGGGCACTAATGACTCCCTTTCCAATAATGAAGAGGTTGCTAACAGTCCATGGTGTGAGCTGGCAATAGAGATACGCAAAATAGCATCCCTGGATTCCCCTACTTCCACGCTTATAAGAAGCAAGGATCTGGGTGAGAATGTTTTCAACATTTTAACAGAATTTTGTGGAGTCAAAAAGTATAATGATGTTGGCTGACTCCTCCTAGATACTCTGGATACAGTTACAAAAGAAAGAGATGAGCTAAAGTCTTCAAATTTGAAACTTAAATGCCACATGAATGATATGAAAGTTTCTATGTGTGACTTGAAAGAAAATCTTGTCTCCTGTAGCCACAGACTTGATATATCTGAGAATCAAACCCATACTCTCATTGTATGAGTAGCAGAATTACAGAGGAAACTAAAATCTCAACCTTGCAGGGTTTCTGCAATTAAAGTGAAGGCATTGATTGGAAAGGATTGGAACCCTGAGGATTGGGACAGAGATATATGGGATGATGATAATATTGGTGGAGACATTGGAACCCTAAATTCTTCTGAGACTTTACCAGATAAACCTGCAATGGCCTGCCCTGTGGAGCCCACACCTTCTCAACCTTGTATCATCCAGTTTCCAGCCTGCCCCAGGGAGTCCGGACTTCCTTCCAGCCCTGAGGTGGGTACAGCCAAATGGAAGCCTGCACTGCCCAGTCTCTGCCCTGTCCCAGGGAGTCTGGACCGCCTCCCAGCCCTGATGCAGGTACCAACCAAACTCCAGCATGCACTGCCCAACTTCCAGGCTGCCCTGAGGAATCTGTCTTCTAACCCCTGCCTGAAGACATTAATCCTGTCTCACCAGAAGAAAATGCAAAGGAATTCCCTGAGGTCAGTAGCCTGCAAGACATCTCTAATCCTTCTCCTTACCCACCCCTCTTGTCTTCGAGACCCATTACTAGACTAAAATCACAACAAGCCCCCAAAGGTGAAATACAAAATGTGACCCATGAGGAAGTATGCTATACTCAGAAAGAACTGCATGAGTTTTCCAACTCATATAGACAGAAATCAGGGGAATATGTGTGGGAATGGATACTAAGGGTATGGGATAATGGTGGAAGGAATATAAAGTTGCATCAGGCTGAATTTATTGATATGGGCCCACTAAGCGGAAATTCTGGATTCAACGCTGTAGCTCGAGGAGTTAGAAAGGGCTCTAACAGTTTGTTTGGGTGGCTGACTGAAGCATGGACCAAACGATGGCCTAGCATGTCTGATGTTGAGATACCTGATTTGCCCTGGTATACAGTAGAAGAGGGGATTCAAAGGCTTAGAAAGATTGGAATGCTAGAATGGATTTACCATTTGAGACCTGCCCACCCACCCCAGGAATGTCCGTAGGACACACCTTTTAACAGGACTGTGAGGAATAAATTTGTAAGTCTAACTCCATCTTCTCTGAAGAGCTCTGTGGTTGCTCTTCTCTGCAGTCCAGATATTACTGTAGGGAGGGCTGTAATGGAATTGGAATCCTTAAACATTATGGGGATGATCGGATCTCAGTCCCGTAAAAGTCAAGTATCAGCAGTTAATTGCCAAAGGCAAAGTGGGTGTGGCTACCACAATGAAAGACAGATTCAAAACAGCACACAGAATAGTCTGAGTGGCATGGAGTTATGGCATTGGCTAATAGATCATGGGGTACCTAGAAGTGAAATACATGGGCAGTCTGCTAAATTTCTTCTGGATCTCTATAAGCAGAAGAGTTCTAGGTCAAGTGAACAAAATCCTAACTCAAATTACAGATGCAGAGAATCACGGCCCCTTAATTCCCAGACTTGAGACAGTTGACAGACCCAGAGCCCCTTGAATGAGGAGAAGGCCAGGTCCCCTTGGGGAAAGATTCTGTTAAACTGCCAAAAATTTATACTGTTAATCTTCCTTCCACCTTTCCCCAGGGAGACCTACGGCCTTTCGCCAGAGTAACTGTGCAGGGAAAATGAAATGATCAGACATTTCAGGGATTATTAGACACTGGCTCAGACGTGGCATTAATTCAGGAGATCCAAAACATCACTGTGGTCCACCAGTCAGAGTAGGGGCTTATGGATGTCAAGTGATTGATGGAGTTTTAGCTCAGGTCCATCTCACAGTGGGTCCAGTGGATCCCTGGACCCATTCTGTGGTTATTTCTCCATTTCCAGAATGCATAATTGGAATAGACATACTCAGTAACTGGCAGAATCCTCACATTGGATCCCTGACTTTTGGAGTGAGGGCTATTATGGTTGGAAAGGCCAAGTGGAAGCCTCTAGAACTGCCCCTGCTTAGCAAAATAGTAAATCAAAGGCAATACCGGATTCCTGGAGGTATTGCAGAGATCAGTGTCACCATCAAGGATTTGAAGGATGCAGGGGTGGTGATTTCCACCACATCCCCTTTCAACTCTGCTATTTGGCCTGTGCAGAAAACAGATGGATCTTGGAGGATGGCAATAGATTATCGTAAGCTTAACCAGGTGGTGACTCCAATTGCACCTGCTGTCCCAGATGTGGTATCATTGCTTGAGCAAATCAAGACTTCCCCTGGTACTTGGTAAGCAGCTGTTGATCTGGCAAATGCTTTTTTCTCAAATGCCATTAGTAAGGACTACCAGAAACAGTTTGCTTTCAGCTGGCAAGGCCAGCAATATACCTTCACTGTCCTGCCTCAGGGGTATATCAACTCTCCAACCCTATGTCATAATATTGTCCACAGTGAACTTGATCATCTCTTCCTCCCACAAGACTTCACACTGGTCAATTACATTGATGATATCATGTTGATAGGACCTACTGAGCAAGAAGTAGCAAAGACTCTAGATTTATTGGTAAGGCATTTGCGTGAGAGAAGATAGGAGATAAATCCAACAAAAATAAAGGGTCCTTCCACCTCAGTGAAATTTCTAAGTGTCCAGTGGTGGCGGGCCTGTCAAGATATCCCTTCTAAAGTAAAGGCTAAGCTGTTGCACTTGGCCCCTCCTACAACCAAAAAAGAGGCACAACACTTAGTTGGCCTCTTTGGATTTTGGAGACAACACATTCTTCATTTGGGTCTGCTACTCCAGCCCACTTACCAAGTGACCAGAAAAGCTGCTAGTTTTGATTGGGGACTGGAACAACAGGAAGCCCTGTGACAGGTCCAGGCAGTTGTGCAAGCTGCACTACCACTTGGACCATATGACCCAGCAGATCCAATGGTGCTGGAAGTTTCAGTGGCAAATAGAGATGCTGTCTGGAGCCTTTGGCAGGCCCCTATAGAAGAATCACAATGCAGACCTTTAGGATTTTGGAGCAAAGCCTTGCCATCCTCTGCAGATAACTACTCCCCTTTTGAGAAGCAGCTTTTGGCTTGCTACTGGGCCTTAGTAGAGACTGAACGCTTAACCTTGGGCCATCAAGTTACCATGAGACCTGAGTTGCCTATCATGAGTTGAGTATTGTCTGACCCACCAAACCATAAAGTTGGGCGTGCACAGCAGCACTCCATAATAAAGTGGAAGTGGTATATACAAGATAGGGCTCGAGCAGGTCCTGAAGGCACAAGTAAGTTACATGAGGATGTAGCCCAAATGCCCATGGTCACCACCCCTGCCATTTTACCTTCTCTTTCCCAGCCCACAGCTTTGGCCTCTTTAGGAGTTCCTTACAATCAGTCGACTGAGGATGAGAAAACTTGGGCCTGGTTTACGAATGGTTCTGCATGATATGCAGGTACCACCCGAAAGTGGACAGCTGTGGCACTGCAGCCCTTTTCTGGGACATCCTTGAAGGATAGCAGTGAGAGCAAATCCTCCCAGTGGGCAGAGCTTTGAGCAGTGCATCTAGTTGTTCATTTTGCTTGGAAGAAGAAATGGCCAGAGGTGCATTTGTACACTGATTCATGGGCTGTTGCCAATGGTTTGGCTGGATGATCAGGGACTTGGAAGGAATATGATTGGAAAATTGGTGACAAGGAGGTCTGGAGAAGAGCTATGTGGATAGACCTTTCTGAGTGGGCAAAAAACATGAACATATTTGTCTCCCACGTGAATGCTTACCAGAGGGTGACTTCAGCAGAGGAAGGGTTTAATAATCAAGTGAATAAGATGACCCGCTTTGTGGCTAATGCTCAGCCTCTTTCCCCAGCCACTCCTGTCATTGCCCAATGGACTCATGAACAAAGTGGTCATGGAGGTAGGGATGGAGGTTATGCATGGGCTCAGCAACATGGACTTCCCCTCACCAAGGCTGACTTGGCTACAGCCACTGCTGAATGCCCAATCTGCCAGCAGCAGAGACCCACACTCAACCCCCAATATGGCACCATTTCTCGAGGTGACCAGCCTGCTACCTGGTGGCAGGTTGACTACATTGGGCCACTTCCACCTTGGAAGGGACAGCGATTTGTTTTAACTGGAATAGACACATACTCTGGCTATGGGTTTGTATTTCGGGCACGCAATGCTTCTTCCAAAACTACTATCCGTGGACTTACCAAATGTCTTATCTACCGCCATGGCATTCCACACAGCATTGCTTCTGATCAAGGAACCCATTTCACAGCAAATGATGTGCGGGAATGAGCACATGCCCATGGAATTCACTGGTCTTACCATGTTCCCCATCACCCTGAAGCAGCTGGATTAAAAGAACAGTGGAATGGCCTTTTGAAGACTCAATTACGGCTCCAACTAGGTGGCAATACCTTGCAGGGCTGGGGCAATGTTCTCCAGGGGGCTGTGTATGCTCTGAATCAGCATCCTCTCTATGGTGCTGTTTCTCCCATAACCAGGATTCAAGGGTCCAGGAATCAAGGGGAGGAAATGGGAGTGGCACCACTCACTATTACCCCTAGTGACCCACCAAGAAAATTTTTGATTTCTGTCCCTGCAACCTTAAGCTCTGCTGGTCTGCAGGTTTTAGTCCCAAAAGGAGGAGTGCTGCCACCAGGGAATATAACAATAATTCCATTAACTGGAAGTTAAGACTGCCACCTGGCCACCTTGGGCTCCTCTTACCTGTGAATCAACAGGGAAAGAAGGGAATTACTGTACTGGCTGGAGTGATTGATCCTGACTATCAAGGGAAAATAGGACTACATCTACATAATGGGGGTAAAAAGGAGTTTGCCTGGAATGCAGGAGATCCTCTAGGGCGTCTCCTAGTACTGCCATGCCCTGTGATTAAAGTCAATGGAAAATTGCACCAAACCAATTCAAGCAGGACTAACAATGTCCCAGAATCTTTGGGTACGAATGTTTGGGTCACCCCACCAGGCAAAGAACCATGGCCAGCTGAAGTGCTTGCTGAAGGTAACAGGAACATGGAATGGGTAGTGGAAGAAGATAGTGATAAATATGAACTTCAACCATGTGACCAGTTACAGAAACGAGGACTGTAATAGTCATGAACCCTTCTTCCTTGTTTCGTTATGAGTATGAATGTATATGTACACAAAACGAATTTCTTGTTTTCTTCCCCAACCTTTTCCCCTATCATGAAATGTTGTATTAATTCCATTTAATATTTAAGGATGTCAAGTTTAAGAGTGAATATTACCCAAGGACTTGCACACTATTCTGTGGGGAATTAATGCATTTCCGGTTGTACACAGGGGAGTTGAACATTGTTAGGTGGAAATATATATGTATGCTTGTCTGTTATTGTTTTTACTTAGAGACTAAGTATGGTTTAGGGTAATGTGTATGACTGTCAAGTTGACAAGTGGTGGACTGTGATGGTTAGGCTAATGTGTCAACTCCGCCAGGTAATTGTGTCCAGGTGTTTGGTCCAGCAAGCACTGGGCTAATTGTAATACAAGAGCATTTTTGGAGCAAGTCCCTCAGACAGCTTTTTGTCCTTCCTCCTATGTTTTCATAAAGAGTTTCTGTGGAGAAAGTTTCAACTTAGTCAGTCCTTGACCAGCAAGTGTATAGAGCACTCTGGCATGCAAAGAAGGCTGTATCTGAAATTATTTTTGCCCAGTTAGCACTTGAGGGGTTGTAAGAAGGACTTAAGAGCCATCTTTCCTGACATTCCAATAACAGTCATGGTCCTTGGGGAAGGGCAGCCTGTTTTTTATTTAAAATGGAGCTAGTTGCTCCAATGTCTGTTTAAAAGTCTGTAAGCTTTATCCCCACCATCATTGTTACTTGGGGCTCCTTGTGGCAAATTTGAATAGGACCAGTCAGGTCAAGGGGTCCACCAGGGACTTGTCAGTGTTAGTTGCTTTTGCTTTCAATGAATTGAGGCATCTGTAAGGATGGTTTAGAATTTCATGGGCACCGTAAGTGATCCTGTTTCCAAGATGTCCATGAGCAATCTTGCTTCATCTTTGCAATAGTCACATTGTTGTGGTCCCAAGTTTGAGTAACCATTTCTTCTGGGGATTCGGGACTTTTGGGGTCTTACCTTGGGTTGTTGGCCTCTTGTCATGGGTGTCTTCTTCCTTCCTGGTAAATTAGTGTGTCAGTGCAACTGCTGGGAGAGCAGCTTGCCATTGCATATCTTGTTTCTGACTTTCCTAACTCTGGTCCTGGTTATTAAAAACCTGAAAGGCAATTTCAATCATTTGTGACATAGGCATCCCTAGGCCTCCTTTCAGTTCTTGTAGTACTTTTTTTTATATCTGGGACACTCTGACTTATGAAGATCAGATCAGTTACCCTCATATTATCCAGATGCTCAGTGTCCAAATCATTGTATTGCCTGTATGTCTCGAATAGTCTTTCAAGAAAGGTGTATGGGTTTTCTTTCAGTTCCTGCTGAATTTCTTGAAGTTTCTTTAAGCTTTTTCATCTTAGAGCCTGTTTTCACATCCCTGTTATAATGCATTATTTATAATAGTTTAATTGGGCTCTGTCCCTGGGGTCTTTGTGATCTCATCAGTGCTCTGTCCCTGGGGAGGCCAAAGCTGCAGTGGTTCAAATTGAGATATTAGGTTGTAATTCATGAAACCTGTTGGCTTCTTGGCAGGCTTTTTATAGACCATCCTGCATTCCTCAGGGGTAAGGAAGGTGTTCATAAGGGCTGGAATGTTTGCCTAATTGGGGTTGTGGGTAGCAAAAATACAGGTAAAGAGGTTTTCCATCTTCTTAAGACTATGTTGATAAAAAGGCATATTATTTTTTCCAATTGTATAAGTCAGATGTAGAAAAAGGAGAATGTATACAAATACATCCTCTAGGTTTTCTTTGGTCATCTAGACTTGCCAGCAACTGCCTTAGTGAGAATTGTGCTGTTGAGGGTTGTGTGGTCCCTGGCCCAAATTGGGTACCCTGTCAGGTATGAGAGGGAGAGGCCACTCCTCCCATATTGGGAACTGGAGTGGGGAAGGGATAGGAGAATTCCCAGTGGTCTCTACATATGACTGTTACTCTGCAAACATGTGCACCTCCTCCATATATACGAGAATTCCCAGTGGTCCCTATATATAGAGGAGGCGCACATGTTTGCAGAGTAACAGCCAGAGCCATTAGGTGTGGCAGAGTTAAGTCATCCTCTGATTGGGAATCTGACAGAATAGATGTCATCTGGTTTGTCCAAAATTTTCCTCTTTTATCATAATTTTACATCTCTTTTTCAAGTTCTTATTTTGATATAGAGACATGAAAGACTGAATATATGGAATCTCATCCCATTTTCCTTTGTTTGCCAAACAAATCTAGCTGTAGAATGTTATTATAATTTAGAGATCAGTTTGCAGACCAATGTCCACCTGAATCCAATTTATATTAAGGCCATGCTGTGTTACAAAGGAAAATCATTTTTTTTCCTTTTCATTGGTTCATAGCTGATTATAGACCAATTACGAAAAATTAAAAATATACCCCAAAGGCCTGCAGTCAGGTATACCAATACTATTCCCATAATTATGGTGATTTTATAGTGATGTTTCAGCCTAGGCAAAATAAAGCAATTGTTTATAATTCAAACAAACAAAATTTGACAAGGGAATGCAAGAATGCTACCTTCAGCCAATCAACAGATACAAAGTTCCTGTGAGTACCTTCTGTGGCTAAAATCCCATCTTGTCCAAACAGATCAAACAGTCAAACAGATGAAGCCAGCAAACTTTTGACAGGGGACTTTAAACCATAGCCAATTCTCAAATCTGTGTTCCATAATTTTAAGAGAGGAGTGTAGGTGTCACCTTCCAACCAATTATTAAGCCTTTTGAGCAAAAGAGTTTTAACCCCAAAGAACAACAGAGAAACAAATGCTGGGCTTGAGATTAGGCATTCATATGAGGTAACACCTAAAAGATGACTGGTCCCAGTATTGTTTCTTTCCTCAAAGGTGAATAACGCCAAGTGGTCCAAAGTCCTAGATTGGGGCAGGAGAACCATAATCACTGAGCCTTTAGGCAAACTGGTCTAAGCAGCAAGGAGGATCTGTACCCCACCAGAGCCATGGTATCTTGGGCAGGCAGGATTCTTTCATGGTTGTCAAAATTGTTATTGAGCAAATGTTTGCTGCCAGATGTGCACAAGAGTCAATAGTATGACACTGGGATTTTGAGAAAAGAAAAGACTTATTGTGAAGTTAACCTGAAGGGAGGCAGGAGCAAGTTCACATCTGTCTCCCAGATCTAAAAACTAAGGGAATTAAAGGGAGGTGAAGATAATGATGGGATTCAGCTTGGCATATTCCATTTGTAAAAATATGCCAGGAGGATGAGGTAGTCTCAAAGCACAAGCTCTAAGCCTAAGCAAATGGGGCATGTGCATAAGCTGTACATAGAAAGTCATACATTGCATGACCAGATAACGGCAGCCTAAGCATATAAAAAAAGAGGTTTTTACTTGGATAAGTTATTTTTGGTCACAGTTAGTAGAGATTGTTCAAGTGTAGTCTCGGGCACTCCCTGAGAATGGGTTAGTGCTAGCTGGGACTGGGGTGGACTGATTATAACAGGCTCGGGTTACAGGGAGGCCATAGAAAGGCCAAGAAAGTATCCAGTTACAACAATCAGTACAGGTTAATGAGTCCTGTTGCAATGGCTTCCAAAACAACATTATGTGTTAGGAAATGTTTTAGAGTCCTAGGCTGCTTAAAGCAGATACCATGAAATGATCTGCTTTAAACAATGGGAATGTGTTAGCATACAGTTTGAGGCCATAGAAATGTCCAAATCAAGGCAATGCTTTCTTCCTGAAGACTAGCTCACAGTGATCCTTGGCTCCTCTGTGACATGGAAGGTACATGGTGGTGTATGTTGGTCTCTCCCTTCTCTTCTGGGTTTCATAGCTTTCAACTTCTTCCTTCCATGGCTTTCTCTTTATATGTCTACATTTTATTCATTTACAAAGGGCTCCAGTGAAAGGATTAAAACCCATCTTAGTTGAGGTAGGACATATCTTAACTGAAGTAGCTTCATCAAAAGTCCTACTTACAATGGGTTTATAACCACAAGAAGGATTAAATTTAAGAACATATTTTTCTGGGATACATACAGCTTCAAACCACCACAGGTAATGTCACCCTATTTTACATATGTACACGAAGTTAAGCCTTTGCACTTGCCACAGACATTGTAAGAAGTAATTAGGGGAGCCAGAATTCAACTCATGGAGTCTTAAGTCCAGTTATTGCCCCTGAATGGCATTGAATCCTTACACATAAATAAAAAATATATTTTAGAAAGTTTGAGTACATAATAATGTAAGAATTAGATAATTTCACAAATTTTTCCTGTAGTAGGAGTTCGAGTAATGTTTTCACACCAGAGAAAACAGTTTGGTACGAGCAGTTGATTGGCATGGACACTGGATTCATAGACCTGGATTAAAATTGGTCCTGCCATTTTCTAATTATGTGACATTGGGGAGTCAGTTCATCACATTAAATATGTTTTTTTCATTTGTAAGATAGGTATGATAGCAATAGCAATTCAAAGAGTAGATGTGGAAATTAACATTTTAAAAATTAAATAAAATTGTCCATGTTCTTAATAATAGGCTAAGTATGTAAGAAAAAGTTTTAAAGATTAGCTAAAAAAGGAAAATAAATTTCCTGGGTGTTCTGATGACACCAGATAAATTGTCTTATTAATTTTTTTTGCCATGAAAGTATAGATTTATGGTGATTCCCTAGGGTTATCTATGTATGGAAGAAAGGAGACATGAATACTGGCTGGCCAGTAGGGCAGATGGTGGCAGTGCTTGGATAGCAATTCAACAAACACTTTTCTCCTTTCTGAATAAACAAAAAAATTACATTTCCCAACATCCTTGCAGTTAAATTTGGCCATGTAAAAATTTCTCACAAATAGAATATGAGCCAAGGAGATGTGTGCAATATCAGTGGCTAAGATATTTAAAGAACAATTAAACAGGTCTTTATTAATTAATTTAATTAATTAATTAAATGTGTCTTCTCTACTGTCCTTTATGCTTTCCTCCAACTTAATGTAGTAAGCTTAGCAAACTTGAAAGCCAGAGGTTGAAGATAGCATAGGCATAAAATGGAATGAGCCTGAGCTGTGAATCACTATGTAATCACTGCAAAAGGTATGCCTGTTATGGACTTTCTATGAGCAGGAAATAAATGTTTATTGTTGTTTAAGCCATTGTACATATTTTGTTTGTTTGTTACAGCAGCTAGCATTACCTTTATTATATTCTTTTTCATAGCAAAATAATAATAGAGTCCAAGGATTTATAGTTGGTCTGCCTGGGTTTAAATACAAGCTCTGCCATTTACTCACTGTTTGTGATCTTGAACAACTCAGGCAAATTCTTTGAGCCTAAAGTACTTCACTTGTAAAACAAAAAGGGGGGAGAAGGGGATTATAGTAGCATATACCTTGAAAATTGTTGTGGGAATTAAGTAATATAAAAGATGTAGAATAGTGCATGGCACATAGTAAGCAATAAATAAGCATTAGCTTCATTCTACTTGATTGTTGGATTACTCATTATGGTTAATAGCTTTTTAAAAGTCTAAATTCAATTAAGCTACTTGTTCATTTCACAGCATCCTTTTCTACTCCAGTATAAACTTTAGCATATTCATATTAGTAACCTGTTTCTAAAAAGAAAAACAAAACATAAAACAAATCAATCTCTCAGCTTATGGTTACAAGATGGTGGGTGGAATGCTCATAAAGCTTTAATTCCTTCCCAACATTCAACAACATTTACTTAAAAAGGAATTTTCAAAAGAAACTATTAATGCAGTGACAAAATTGAAGAGTAAAGGACACAATTCAATGTTTAAAGGTAGAAACAAGATGGATGAGTGGCAACCAACTTTGTAAGCCAACGGTGTGGAAAGTTGAGAATCAATTCATTTAGCAACATGGAAATCTCAAGATGTTTAGAACCAGATGCCTCTGGAATTGAGGGACTAAAAACAGAAAAACTGATAAAAGACTTTTTGAGCCTTTAGACCCTTAAATATTCTCCCCTCTCTGTTTATCTGAAAAAATTCTTCCACCACATACTGGGACAAAAGTCTAGAGGGTTATCTTATAAAGAGCAGAAACAGAAAGTCTTGAGACTGGGAGTTATCATGCATACTTGAGCAGGAAATCAAAGTGATAAAATGAAAGACTATAAAAGGGATGTTAAGAGCTCAAAACTTACTATTAAAGGAGATATACAGAACTCCAACCACCAGATTTGTGCCACTGCCCACAGCAAATCAGAGATAAGAATCTCACCAGACCAAGATGGCACCACCTAATGGTAGTTAAATTGAGGGATACTCAATGGTCATTTTTTGATGAAGACACAGTTAACATGCACACACACAGTATGTCCAGTCATCTTTATACTGTCTCACTCTTAAATATAAGCATAAATGAAATATTAACAGATATTTGAAGAAAACCTATAACAAAACATATATAGAACAAAACAAACAGAAAAGAAACTACTAGAGAAGAAGAAACTGAAGAGGAAAAAATTTCAAGAAATCTATATGGTTAATATCTTTTATTTTTCATTGGAATATATTTCTTTTTTTCCCTTGGCACAAAAGTCAAGTGTTATATTTTTAAAAACAGAAAATCCCAAACAATCAAACACAATATCCATCACAGAAGAGGGTCAGGCAATAGTACAAAACATCCTACTTAAGATCTTTTTTTTCCTTAATATTCAAGTCAGTTTAAAATGATAGAAGTTCTGTGAAAACCAAGAAATCTACAGCCTGTAGTTTAATAATAGAAAAAAAATTAAGACAATTAAAAGATCTATAGCATCCAGCATTTTGCTTAATTCCCTGTTTATAGCATCTATTTCTCTAGGTTAGATGATGAGAATTCCAGAACCAGTGGTGTATGCCCTGTACCACCAAGCTAGAGTGGACTTGCTGTGTCCCCTCTCTGTCCATTAAGGGGAGAACACTCTTTTTTCCAGTCACCCCCCTTATACTCAGAGCAGGGGGAGAGTTAATATCTTTAAGGAGACAAGAGAAACAATTGCAGCCATTAAGCAAGAAAAGGGTGTGATTTTTAAAAATATATCATTGACAGGAAAAGAAAACAGTTCTAGATATTAAAAATTTGAGGGCAAAAAATAAAGACTTAGCAAAAGATTTAGAAAATAAATTTGAGGCAATAAAGCAGAAATAGAACAAAAAGAAAGATTAGTAAGTTATAAGAAACTAAAAAATTTGAAGAAAATTCCAGGACATCCCATACATTCATAACTGGTATATCTCATTTTAATGCACTTCACTTTATTACCATTTGCAGATATCATATTTTTTTTTTACAAATTGAAGATTTGTAGCAACCCTGTGTAAGCAACTCTGTCAGTGCCATTTTTCCAACAGTATGTGCTCACTTTAGGTCTCTGTGTCATATTTTTGTAGTTCTTGCCATATTTCAAAATTTTCCATTATTATTAAATCTGTTATGATGATCTGTTATCAGTGAACTTTGAGGCTACTTAGTTATTTTGGGGTGTCACAAAACACACCAATATAAGATGGTGAAATAAATCAATAAAATGTTGTGTTTGTTCTGACTGCTCCACTGACCAACTATTCCCCCACCTCTATCCCTCTCTAATGGCTTCCATATTTCCCGAGACACAACAATATTGAAATTAGACCATGTAATAACCCTACAATGTCATCTGAGTGTTCAAGTGAAAAAAAAGAGTCATGTGTCCCTCTTTTGAAATATAAAGCAGAAATTATTAAGCATAGGGAGGAAGGCATGTTGGAAATTGAGACAAGTTGCAAGCTAGGCCTCTTGCACCAAATATTAGGCAAGTTTTGAATGCAATGGAAAAGTTCGTGAAGGAAATTAAAAGTGCTACTCCAGTGAACACGTGAATGATGTGAAAGTAAAATAGCCTTATTGCTGACATGGAGAAAGTTTTAGCAGTCTGGATAGAAGATCAAACCAGTCACAACATTCCTTTAAGCAAAAACCTAATCCAGAGCAAGACCCTAATTTTAATCAATTCTATGAAGGTTGAGAGATGCGAAGAAGCTGCAGAAGAAAAGTTTGAAACTAGCAGAGATTAATTCATGAGGTTTAAGGAAAGAAGCCATCCCCATAACATAAAAGTGCAAGGTGAAACAGAAAGTATTGATGTAGAAGTTGCAGCAAGTTATCCAGAAGATCTAGCTAAGATCATTGATGAAGGTGGCTACACGATATAACAGTTTTCTGATGTAGACAAAGTGCCTTCTAGTAAGAAGAAGATGACATCTAGGACTTTCATAGCTAGAGAGGAGAAGTCAATGACTGCTCCTAAAGCTTCAAAGGACAATCTGACTCTCTTGTTAGAAGATAATGCAGCTGGTGTTTTTAAGTTGAAGCTGATACTAATTTTCCATTCTGAAAATACTAGAACCTTTAAGAACTATGCTAAATCTACTATTATTGTGCTCTCTGAATGGAACAATAAAACCTGGATGACATCACATCTATTTACAACATGGTTTACTATTTACTAAATATTTTAAGGCCACTGTTGAGACCTATTGCTCAGAAAAAAAGATTCCTTTAAAATATTACTGCTCATTGACAAAGCACCTGATCAAACCAGAGCCCTGATGGAGCTGTACAATGATAATAATGTTATTTTCTTGTCTGCTAACATGTCTCTTCTGAAGCCCATGGATCAAGGAGTAATTTCAACTTTCAAGTCTTATTATTTAAGAAATACATTTAATCAGGTTATAGCTGCCATGAATAGCTATTCCTATGATGGATCTGGACAAAGTCAATTGAAAACCTTCTGGAAAAGATTCACCATTCTAGGAACCAATAAGAACATTCATGATCCATAGGAAGAGGTCAAAATATCAACATTAACAGGAGTTTGTAGGACGTTGATTCCCACCCTCAAGATGACTTTGTGGGATTCAAGACTTTAGTGCAGGAAGTAACTGCAGATGTAGTGGAAACATAAAGAGGACTAGAAATAGAAGTGAAGTCTGAAGATGTGACTGAATTGTTGCAATTTCATGATAAAACTTTAACTGATGAGGAGTTGCTTCTTATGCATGAGCAAAGAAAGTGTTTTCTTGAGATGGAATCTACTCATGGTGATGAGGCTGTGAACATTGTTGAAATTACAGCAAATGATTTAGGATATTACATCAATGTAGTTGGTAAAGCAGCAGCAGGTATTAAGAGGATTGACTCAAATTTAAAGAAGTTCTACTATGGTTAAAATGCTATGAAGCAGCATCACGTACTACAGAGAAATAGTTCATAAAATAAAGATTCAATAAACCTGGCATACTTCATTGTTGTCTTATTTTAAGAAATTGCCCCAGCCACCCCAACCTTCAGCACCATGATCAGTCAGCAGCCATCAGAATCAAAGCAAGACCCTCCACCAGTATATTAGTCAGGGTTCTCTAGGGAAACAAAAACAACAAGAGATAACTATAAATATTATGAGATTTTTGTAAAAATTGTCTAATGCTACTCTAGGGATGCATAAGTCCAAATTCTGTAGGGCAAACTGCATGCCAGGAACTCCAATGAAGATTTTTGATGAATTCCCCAGAAGCAGCTGTCTGGCTGAAGCAAAGTTGGAAATTCTTTCTTCTGACAACTGAAATCATCACTTCTCCTTTTAAAACCTTAACTAATTGGATGAAACTTGTCTCATCGTGGAAGACAATATCCTCAGTTGATTGTAGATTTAATCAGCCATAGATGCAATCAACTTACTGATTATTTAAGTCCATGAAATATACTCACAGTTACAATTGGACCAGTGCTTGCTTAACCAAGCATTAGACATCATCACCTGGCCAAGTTGACAATTGAAACAAACCATCACAGTTCACCCCTTGTCAACTGGTCAACAATGCACATCACCCTAAACCATACTTAATCTCTAAATGAAAAACAAAAACAGTCATATTTTTGCCTAAAAATACTCAACTGCCTTGTATGCAATCAGAAGTGCACTAATTCTCTCCAGAAAAGGGTGCAAGTTTGGGCAATATTCACTCTTAAAATTGATATCTTATAACTTAAATACTATGATATGAAACTAATACAACTTATGTCATATAATGGGATAGGATAAGGAAGAAAACAAAGATATTTGCTTTATGTGTATATATACAAACATACTCATAACTAAGCAAGGAAGAAATATTCATAACTATTACAGTCCTTTTTTCTGTAACTGGTCATGTGGTCATAGTTCATATTTATCAGTATCTTCTTCCACTACCCATTTCATGTTCCCTTTACCTTCAGAAAGCACTTCATCTGGCCATAGTTCTTTGCCTGATTGAGTGACCCAAACCTTTACTGCTGAAGTTTCTGGGCCATTGGGAGTCCTGCCCGGATTGGGTTGCTACAGTTTTTCATTGAATTTAATCACAGGGCAGAGTACTATTAAGAAACACCCTAGGGGATCTCTGTATTTCAGGAAAACTCTTCTTTACCTCCACTGAAAAGTTGAAATCCTATTTCTCCTTCATAGTCAGGATCAATCACCCCAGCCAGTTCAGTAATTTCCTTCTATGCTTGTTGATTCAGAAACACAAGGAGCCCAAAGTGGCCAGGTGACAGTCTTAATGTTCAGTTCAATGGAAACATTGTGTCCCCTGGTGGAAACTTCTCCTTTCTTTAAACTAAAACCTATAGACAAACAGAGATTAAGGTTTCAGGGACAGGAAGCAAAATTTTTTCTAGTGGATAATTAGGGAAAATAGTGAGTGGTGCCACTCTGATATCCACCTCTATATTTCTGGACCTGTGAATTCTGACTAAAGGAGAAAAAGCACCATAGAATGTATGCTGATTTAGAGCAGAGGCCATATCCAGGTAAGCCTTGTAGAGTGAAAATTCATGTTGCTGAGCCCATGCATCACTTCCATTCCTACTTCCATGGCCACTTTGTTCATGAGCCCATTGGGCAATGATAGGAGTGGCTGGGGAAAGAGTCTGAGTGTTAGCCACACAAACGGGTCATCTTATCCACTTGATTATTAAAATCGTCCTCTGCTGAAGTCACCCTCTGATGAACATTCACTTGGGACACAAATATCTTCATATTTGTGCCTACTCAGAAAGGTTTATCCACAAACCTCTTCTCTAGATCTCTTTGTTACCAATTTTCCAATCATGTTCCCTTTCAAATCCCTGACCATCCAGCCAACCCATTGGTGACAGCCTATGAAGCAGAATAAAAAATATTTGACCCTCTGTAGGCTTAGATGATTAGTATTTTTAGCAATAATGTATTTTAATCAAGGTATATACATTGTTTTTTGAGATAACATTATCACACAATTAATAGACTAGACTATAGTGTAAACATAACTTATATATGCATTGGGAAACCAAAAAAACTCATATAACTCACTTTATTGCAACATTCATTTTATTGTGGTGGTTTGGAACCAAGCCCACAATATCTCTGAGGTATCCCTGTACAGGAGTTCCAAATCAAGATATCTCCAAGTATGGAGAATGCTGTTAACATTCTCAGAACCACTTTGTTTCCACATAGAAAGGGCTCACTAATGGCCCAGTAGATGAAACCAGAATCAAACCAAGAAACGTCATTGTGAAATTTCAGATTACTAGGGCAAAGAGAAGATCCTGAAAACTTTCAGAGGAAAGATTAGGTTTTAGAACAAGATTAAAATTCATAATAGCATTAAATTTGGTAAAAAAAAAACAGCAAAGAAAACCAGGAGACCATAGAACCATAACCTCAAAATCTAAGAAAATAATATTTCCAATTTAGAATTTTATACTAAACCAAATTATCAATTTAATATGATAGCAGAATATTTTCAGACATGAAACATCTCGTTAACAATGAACTACCCATCATGCAGCCTTTATCAGGAAGCTCCTAGAGGAAATGCTCCACCAGAGCAAGGAGTAAAATAAGAAAGAAGAATGCGTGAAATCCAGGAAAGAGGGGAATCAAAGTAAGATGGTAAAAGGAAGTCTAAGATGATACATATGAACATGCCTTAAGGTCAACTATTTAAGATTAACATGGTCAGAAATTTTAAAGTAATGCTATTGCTAAATTCTGTATAAAGGACAAAGATGTTTAGAAGAATTTTATATCCTAAATATTAAAGAATGGTAAGTAAAAGTGTATTTGATATTAATGAGTTTTTTCTATTTTATTTTAAATGGGAAACTGCCTTAAAGAGGTTCTAATAGCATTGGTCCTCTTTAATCGTCATTAGATCTTATGAGTAAAATTTTACATTAGCAGTCTATTTCCAAATCTAAAAGTACTAAGCCTACATTCAAACTATATTTAGTCTGCTGTCAGTCTCACTTTTTTGTAAATCAGCTCACTTCATTAACAAACAATTCTAAAAATTAAAAATCATTTCTTTTAGTGGAGTAAAACTGGCTTCCTGTAACTTCAAGCATTAAGTCATTTTTCTCTGATCTAGAGTGTAATCTCTCTTTTATATGATGACTTTTTTTAAAAAAACATAAAATACAAAGTTCTCTTTCTTATTTTCTTAGTGGTTGCCCTGGGGATTGCAATTAGTGTATTAAATTTTAAAATCCAGTTGAGAGTCATACTAAATGAATTTCAATACTATACAAATCTTTGCTCCAAATACCACTTTTTCTTCCCCCTCTTCTTTGTGCTATTATTGCCATACAAATTACATCTTATACATTATAATCCCATGAACACGGTTTAATAATTAT
The DNA here is from genome assembly GCA_029593785.1 of Cabassous unicinctus. Classification (NCBI taxonomy): domain Eukaryota; kingdom Metazoa; phylum Chordata; class Mammalia; order Cingulata; family Chlamyphoridae; genus Cabassous; species Cabassous unicinctus. The sequence continues at coordinate 34,049 of JAQZBX010011954.1, forward strand.
TGCTTCATTTTGAATCAGAATGAAGAAGAAAAGATTTACAAATGAAACTATATGCTGTCCTTAATTTCTTCATGTGGGTTCAAATTACCATTTGGTATCCTTTCCTTTCAGCTATAAGAACTCCTTTTAGTATTACTTATAGGACAAGTTTGCTGGTGACAAATTCTCTTAGTTTATCTGGGAATGTTCTAATTTCTCCTTACTTTTTGAAGAAGAGTTTGGCTGAGTATGGAATTCTTGATTGACAATCTTTATCTCTCAAAACTTTTAAGATGTCATCCCACTGCTTTCTGGCCTCCATGGGAAGTTACCTCTTAATTTATTTGAAACTACCTTATCTATGATATTTTTCTCATGCTATTTCAAGATTTTCTCTTTGTCTTTGACTTTCATCAAATTAAATGATGTATCTAGGTGAGAATCTCTGAGTTAATTCTCTTTTTATTTCCTTGGAATTTTTTACTTTTTTTCATCAGATTTGAGTAGTTTTCAGTTATTATCTCTTCAAATTCTTTTTCTCTTTCTCCTCTTTTCTGGGACTTCCATTATGCATATGTTGGTATGCTTAATGCTCTGTGGTATCTATAGTGCTCTGGTTCTCTGTTTATTTTTCTTGTTTTTTCTTTCTGTTTCTCATACTGGATAATCTGTATTGCTTAATCTTAAATGTAAATGATTCTTTCTTCTGTCATCACAAATCTATTGTTAAGCCTCTCTAGTGAATTTATCATTTCAATTGTACTTTCAAAACTTTAGAATTTCAATTTGAATCTTTTTTATTATTTCCATCTCTTTATGGACTTTCTCTATTTTGCAAGGCTTGGTTGTTATACTTTACTCTAATTCTTTAGACATGTGCCCTTTATTTCTCTGAACACATTTTAACAGCTGCTTTAAGTTCTTTGTCTACTAAGTCCAAACTCTGGACCTCCTCAGAAGAATTTTTTATTGTCTGTATTTTTCCCTGTGTATGTGACATAGTTTTCTCTTTCTTTGCATGTCTCATAATTTTTGCTTAAACATTGGACAATTTAGATATTATACTGTAACAACTCTGGTATCACTTCCTCACCCTAAGAGTTTGTTGTTTTTGTTTTTGTTCATATTTTTCTTGTAGCTGTTTATTTGTTTAATGGCTTTCTTGAACTAATTTAGAAGATTCTGTATTACCTGAGTGTATGGACACTGAATACTCTGTCAGCTTTTTAAAAATTCTTGCTTCTATTTTTAAGCCTGGCTTCTTAGAATTTAGCCGTGAGTCTGAATAATTTAGTGATTAGCCAATAATTGGTCAGGAGAATTCCTTAAATGTCTTTCTTGTAAGTCTTCCAGCCTTGCCAGGGGAATCTGTGTGAGAAGGCATGTCTTCAAATTGCAGGCCATTTGCAAGGTATCCTTAGTGTTCACTGTCTTTTGTGTAGGGCCTCTAGGTCAGACAGAGGGGAGTAACTAAGGACTTCTCTTTTCCCAACACTTGCCTAGACATGCACATTGCCCTGCACATGAATGCAGCCTTCTGGATCCCAAGAATACTCCATAGCTTTTCAAAGCTCCCTATGGTCATCTAGTTCTCCAGGGCTTCCTTTTAAATACTTGACCAAGATCTTGTTTCCTCAACTGAAATCACAGCCTTAAGCAGCTGCAGTATTCTCAACAGACTGCCTTTATTTTCAGTAGTTCCTTAGGGATAGGACTTTTTGCACTGTGCTGAGCTCTGAGTCGAATAGAGTAGTTACAACTCCCTGGGAATGGAGATTTTCCAGGAACCTATTTCAGAAAAAAAAATACTGACCAGATAAAATCTTGCTCTGATGATTGGGCTTTTAAGGTAGTTCCAAAAATGGTCAGTCCCCTCCATTGGCTGCAAGGCAGCACTAGCTTTCCACAGTTAACATTAGAGTCAGAGAGGTGCTGGGAATAGCCCCTAATTAAAATGCCATAGACCTTCTGTCTTAACAAGATTCAGTAGTTTCTCGGAAAGATGATTTTCTCTTTGTTCAGCTACTTTGGTTAATATTCAGAGTTCTGAAATGGTTGATTTTAGTTGTTTTGTCATTATTATTAAAGCAGGTTTACCAAAGTCCTCACAGTGTCATTCCAAATAGGATGGGAGCTTTTGTTTTTGGTTTTGTTTTGTTTTGTTTTGTCTTGTTGTAATACCCTCACTGTATTTTTAAATACCATCCAGTCAAATTCTCTTCAACCATCTCAAAGACAAAAGGTCGGATGAATGACAGTTATGAATTGTACTAGGGAGCCTTAAAAGCAATTACACTCTGGTGATACTAATACCATTAGTAGGTCAGTAGGTTAGTTGCTTTGTTATTTTGGAAGTAATTATGCCTTAGCATAAAAGCAGGAATAACACAACATTTATCTGCATATTATATTAATTGATGTCATTTTCAATACAATTCATGGCTGCAAGGCCATATTGAAAATAAAAGAAGTGGTTTGGATTTCTTAAAATAATAAACTGTATTGAAGTTTGGATCAAGTCAAGATGTGTTTCACAATACATGTCATAAACAGTGATCATTAAACTTTAATGTACATGAGAAGCTCTCATTGACCTTATTAAAAATGTGATTTCACAAAAGTCCCACCTTTAAGAGAGTTTAATTATGTATCTCATGAGATGGCAGCCAAGGAATCTGCATTTTAGCAGGCATTCAAGGTGCTTCTGATAAATGTGCATTAAATAGCACACCTTTAAAAATATTCCAATAATATCTCAGTAAAGCTTCCTGAGGTTTAAAAACTTTTCTTTTAAACTCTTATCATTGATGTAAAGGCAGTGGCCACCAGAGGTTCTGAGGTATGGGAGAGGGAAGAATAGGTGTAATATGGGGGCATTTTTGGGACGTTGGATTTGTCCTGCATGACATTGCAGTGACAGATACAGGCCATTGTATATTTTGCCATAACTTAAAAAATTGTGCGGGACAAAGTGTAAACTATAATGTACACTGTAGTTCATGGTTAGTAGCAATGCTTCAATATGGGTTCATCAATTGTAACAAATGTACCACACTAATGAAGGATGTTGTCAATGTGGGAAAATGTGGGAGAGGGAGGGAGTAGGGCATATGGGAATCCCTTATATTTTTTATGTAATATTTATGTAATATAAAGCGTCTTTAAAATTAAAAATAATTAATTTTAAAAAAATAAAAATAAAAACTTTTCTTTTAAATTTTGATAATTTGACTTATGAATATAATTTAACTTATTAAAACATTTAAATTTAAATGCAATCTTGTTGATACTTGGGTTTACATAAATGTGAAGTTATACTCAGTTAAACATTGATCATGATAAAGATCAATAAAGTAATTGCACTATTAGTTACATTTTATAGATTTATCAAAGTGGTTTAGTCAAATTAGCATCTTATCTCTTGTCTCTAAAGTATAAAATCACCCAGGGTTACTTGATTACTTTATTAATTTTATCTTTAGGTATTATATTTATTTTTGTATAGCTTGTGTGAATATAAATCTTTAATATGATTTTTCATGATCATATTGTCTGTGAAAATACATAAAAGAAATTGTGAATCAGTTAAGCTGTGTAACAACCATTCAAAATTTCAGTAGATTCTGTCAGAATATTACATGATCTGAAGACCTAACAAAATATTAAAAATCATTTATCATACTTTGAAGTATTTCTCTTTAGAGCAGTAATTGATCTTTTCCTCCAAGCTTAACACACACATATATATTTTTAACTAATACTCCTTTGAATCCAGGACTAAGGGGTTTTGCTTGTTTGTTTTTCTTTTGAGTCATCAGGGATTGAACCCAGGACCTTGTACATGGGAGGCAGTGGACTCACCACTACCATAGTAATTCAGGCACTCATTAAAGAATTATTCACTTATTAGTCTCCTTGCCACACATTTACCTTCTTTAAAGTTAATTCTCAACACTGCCTCCAGGCTAATATTACCAAAGTACCAATACCACCATGCCAATTTTACTTTCAAAAATATTTTATGGCTTCCAGTTTTCTGTAAACTCAACTCATAAATTCTAAACACTATTTTAAAGTGTATTCAGAATATGAACTTGAGCTATATATTCAGCTTCATTTTCTCCTACCTCCATGTCATTTATATTATACATCACACTTTCCCTGATACATAATATACAATTTCAGGACTCTGTACCTTTGCTCCTACTGTTCTCTGTCTTACTTCCTCTTTTGGTTGGTCAAAATTCCAATCATTCTTCAAAGCCCAAGTCAAATTTATTTTCTTATATGCAATCTTCTACAATGCTTTCCAACCTTTAACCTCATGCCTTCTCCCAGATATAATTATTTCTATTCCTCTATTTCCATTGTACATATCCCTCCATTAAAATATCCATCATACTCAGGCAGCTAGTGGTTAGATATATACATGTTGGATAGGTTTTGAAATTTTAATGAGTAGTCTCTTTTTGTGCATAACCACCATTTGCACATAGTAGGTATTCAATAAAATATTGAATACTTGATCCAAACGTCAGTCAAAATGTCACAATGGTTACCTCATTAAACAGTGTCTAAGTTATCTAAACTGTAAGTTGTAAAAAGTAAAAAAAATAAAGGGTTAGATTTCACAAATATTGGGAAAATAGAATTAGTATAAATTAGTGACTTCTTGGATGTAGGAAGAAAGATGAATCAAATATGACTCCAAAACTTGACTTCAAAAGTATAACTTGGGAAGTGGGTGTGGCTCAGTGGCTAGAGCCCCCGTTTACCATATGGGAGGCCCGGGTTCGCGACCGGAGGCCTCCTTGTGAGGACACGCCAGCCTGAGCGGTGCGGTGGGCTGATGCAGCAACCTCACGGCAGGAAGCGGGTGTGGCGCAATGGATAGAGCACCCGTTTACCATATGAGAGGCCCTGCGTTTGCGTCCCGGGGCCTCCTTGTGAGACCTCACAGCAAGGGGGAGATAAGCAGACACAGAGAAGACATGCAGCGAATGGACACAGCAGCACAAGCAGCAAGGGGGGGATAAATAAATAAAATAAATAAATCTTTAAAAAAAAAAAAGTATAACTTAAACTCTAAGGCTAAATTTTATTGCTATAAACATCTGATGATTTATACTGCTTTCTTTAGAAAATATATGGCATTAAGAATATATACTTTATTTCGCTACCCATTGAGTTGTAGAGTTATGAAGTTTCTTATTATAACATCTTTTATTTATTTTATTAGTTTCTTGCCTGTGCATTAGATCCTACTTCATTTCATTCCCAAAGTTTTTTAGAGTAATTGCCATTTCACTTCACTATTTCTATTATTTATTTCAGATTACTTTTTAGCAATATTTAAAAATAATTCAGCTTTATTGTAGATAAACTATGTTGAAACCCTAACAATTAGGCAATCATAATTTTTAATGGCAGCATCCCATATGACTGGATAGCTGAAAAATCACTATTACTTTGTACTGCTATTTGTTTACATTACTTAGCATGCCAGAAGGGTGAGGCACACCACTGCGTTGTTCACAACTGATAGAAGGCTACAAGAAGGTAATTAAGCCTCATATGTTTAAATTAAGTGTATTTGTTACAGATATTACCTCTATCTCTTTCTTTATTTGCAGCATGTAATTAGTTCAGGATCTCTATATGGTTTTCTAGAAGAAATGCAGATTCTTTCCATGTTGTGTATGTTCTTGTTCACGCTTAAAGCCAGTTAGCCCTTTGTTATCTGGGCAAGAAGACAAAGAAGTAAAAAAAGCAGATATTTTTCAGACACAACTGCAGCATTTTTGACCTTCAGAATAAAATCAGGAAATACCATTAATCCTATCATAGCCTGAGAAACCAATGCAGCATCTTCCCATTGTGGAGAGCCTGGTGCTTTCAGAATGCTTTATATTATAAACTGCTACAGGAAAATAATGGGCCAACCTTGGGAAGTTTCTGCAAACATTTCTGAGAGGACACTTATATGGTATTAAAAAGCAAAACAATTATGACTTGACTAAATCAGCAAACTGGTCCTCTCTCAATAAGGGGGGAAAATGGTCATCAGAGGAGGCATTATAAAAGATTATTTCTAATTCTACTAATTGTAGAGCATATTCTTATAGCAGATCTTTTTGTCAGAACATAGGAGACAAATATTAAAGTGTAAGCAGAAAATAATTAATTTGCTCTGATATTTCAGATTTTGAAGAACAAATAATTAATATAAATTCACTGTCTCAAATCCTATTTGAAAATAGGTGAGGTAAATAGCTAAAAAAACCATATTGTATGCATACAAAAATATGCAAAGTATACAAATTCATATACACTTATTCCAGCATCTGCCATTTTTAATCACATTTGAACTCCCATTTATATTTGCTTTGAAAAATTTCCAAGCCATATAAAGAAAGTAAACTTATTGTGCTTTAGCCACACTATTTTTGATGCTCAATGGCATTGCCAAACTTGAAAGTTTTACCAGTCTTTGACTTTTTAATTTTTTCCAAAACACTCAGTTCAACTCTCAAAAAATGAAGATTAAGTCTCAAATAAAATGGTGCTAAAAATTCTGAAGGTACTAATTCCAAAATCAGTTCTAAAAATATTCTGTGCAATAATGTTTTTCCTAAGTGATTACTTTAAAAAGGGAATTCACATGGGAGCATGAATTAATTGTGATGTGTTCAACATTTTAGAAAATTAACCACACTAAAGGGAGTACTACTACGAAAGCAAAATAAAGATGAGTTTCTCTTATTTCATTGTTAGTGCAATTTTGAATCCTGTTATTTTTTCCTGTTAATTACAATACCCATCCTTACTCCTTACCTATACACATTTGTGGCATTTGTTAACAAATATTTATTGAACTCTACTCTGTGGCAAGCAGTTTCAGGTAGGCCTTTTTCCCCATCTGCACTATCTCATTAAATTTGAATGTGCTTTACCTGGTAAAATTTTAGTGTGAGTATAACATTTATTTACTGTTCATCTGTAAACCAGAACTCATTTCTTAATGTGTAGGAATTCTGACATGGATTCTGCCCTATAGTGTTTGCAGTCAAGTAGGAAAAAACAAAATATGTTCACAAATGTCTATAATATAAAGTGAAAAAACATAACAGCTACAAAAGAGGCACCAACAAAAGGAAGGGAATTGAAATAATTTATTGTTTCAGATGGAATCATCACCTTTTTGTGAGGGGCAATTGAAGCATCTTTTCACAAGAGTTCATAGATATTTGCTTTCGATGGAAATTAGTCTTAGACAATTTTCAGTTCAACATAATTTCCCCTGTTTAATTCTATGTGCATTTTAGCAAAACCAGTGATATCAGATATTTAGTACAGAACTATAGTATGGTATGGTATGGTATGGTATGGTATGGTATGGTATGGTATGGTATGGTATAGTATAGATGTGTTATCTAAAATTGCTCTTTTATAAGCTTAAAATTTTTTGATTAAGTGACATTTCATTTATGAGTGGGAGTCTAATTAAGAAGTTTTCCAGAATCTTGAGCATTTAGACAAATAAAATTCAACCCCTACCCAAACTTATTTTCCTAAATGTGCCAGTGATGAAAAAAAGCAAGTCTTTATACCTATATAGTATGACTTCATTTACCACATCAAAAGAATATGTTTAATTTGACACCATTTTAGCCTAGATAAAAGGTTATTATTTTAAAATACAAAAAAAAAAAAAGAAAACTGGTTCCAAGTTTTCAGGGGAAAAAAACAGATAAAGAGTATTTGGAACAACTTTCATCCTATTTCTAATAAATAAAATTTCATCAAAAATATCTGCCTGGATTTATGCCATTTCTTTTAATATAAGACCAAATATGTGCTACTATTTTGTGAGGTACACTGTGGCACATGGGTAGGAGAGAATGA
>JAQZBX010011955.1:0-41923 GCA_029593785.1 Cabassous unicinctus
GGGAAAAGTTAATGTGTTTCCAGTTTTACAGAGGAAAGGTATATTAGTTTAGGCCAAAATATGACTTCTTTTTATTTAGAGATTACATATGGTTTAAAGATATCTGTATATTTTCCAAGATGACAAAGGATGGGCTGTGCTGTTTAAGTTTATGCAAAAGATGTTTAACATTCATCAATAGATGAATATTCTACACAGGATACCAATAAGGAAATAGAGAACTTGAATAATATAATGAAAGAACTAGACCTAACCGACATATACAGAACATTGCACCTTGTGGTAGTTTGATACTATTTATGAATTCCAAAAATATTTATTGGATTATGTTTGTAAACTGGTCTTTCCTTCCAGGCATATTAGATTATATTGGATTCTGAGGTGTCACTTTTTAAATAATGATTAAGGCAGTATTGGGCCACATTAGTAGGACATTGCATCCCTGCCCCCCTTGTGGGTGGAGACTCACAGAGAAAAGACATGGCAAAGGACAAGCATTGAGAGTTTTGAGCTGGAGCCTGGGAAGTAAACACACAGGAGAATGCAGAACAGCCAGACCTGAAGAGCATTGAGCCCCCGGGAGAGAGAGAGAGCTGTTCACCTGAAAGTCTACAGTTGGCCTTGTGGAGATAGTAGAGTAGCTGAACCCAGAGAGAGTTCAGCCCTAGGAAGAGAGGAGTCCAGGAAGCCCAACCCCTTGCAGACTTCTGCAGCCATTTTGCCACAACACATGGCAATAGACTTTGGTGAGGGAGGTAATATGCATTTTATGGCCTAGTATCTGTAAGTTACTACCATAAATAAATACCCTGTATAAAAACCAACCAATTTCTGGTATTTTGTATCAGCACCCCTTTGGCTAATACACACCCCAAAATAGCAAGATGTATATATTTTCAATTGCACATGGATCATTCTCCAGATCCATTTTGGGTCACAAAACAAGTATCAATAAATTACATATATTGAAATTATACAAGTAATTTTCTCTGACCATAATGGAATGAGCAGGATACCAATAGGCAGAAAATTGGAAATTTAATAAATATATGATATTTAAATAACACACTCAATCAGTGTGTCAAAGAAGAAATTGAAAAGGAAAACAGTAAATTTCTTAAGATGAATGAAAATGAGATAAAAATATATTAACACTTGGAATTCAGTGAAGGCATTGTTGAGAAGGAAATTTATAGCCCTAAATACTTACATTAAAAAAAAAAGAAAGAGGTAAAATCAATGATCTATTTGCACAACTGGGAGAACTAAAATAAGAACAGCAAACTAATCCCAAAGCAAGCAGAAGAAAGAAATCATAAATATTAGAACAGAAATAAATGAAATTGAGAATAAAATATAGCAATAGAGAGAATAAAAAAAGTCAAAATTTGGTTCTTTGAAAAAATCAATAAAATTGAGAAAGTCTTAGTTGGACTGACAGAGAAAACAAAAAAGAAGTAGATAAAATTAGAAATGAGAGGATGGACTTTACTATGCCCTCCCCAAAATAAAATGGATTATAAGAGGTTAGCATGAACAACTGTATGCCAGGAAATTAGAAAAATTAGATGAAATGAACAAATTCCTAAAAACAAACAAATATCCTACATTGCCTATAATGCCTTCAACAGAACAATTACAAATAAAGGGATTGAATCTGTCATCCGAAACTTCCCAACAAAGAAAAGCTCAGGAACAGATGGTTTCACAGTTAAATTCTACCAATCAATTAAAAGAAGAAATAATACTAATCCTGTTCAAACTCTTCCAAAAATTGAAGTGGAAGAAACTCATTCTTTGAGGCCAACAGCTCTCTAATACCAAAGCCAGAAAATGATACTATATGCAAAGAAAATTAGAGACCAATTTCTCTTATGAATATAGAGGCCAAAATCTTTAACAAAATAATTGCAAATTTAATCCATGAGCATACAAAAATAATTATACACAATGAAAAAATGAGTTTTATCCCAGGTGTGAAAGGGTGGTTCAACATAAGAAAATCAATTTACTACATCACATTAACAAAAAGAAGGGAAAAGCTAGTTATCATCTCAACTGACAGAGAAAAGACATTTGATCTCCCACCACCATAAACATCATGAACCAACTCCTTAAGTCTACTCATTGTGTTTAGTTCATATCAGTGAGACCATACAATATCCATCCTTTTGTGTTTGGCTTATTTCACTCAACATAATATCCTCAAATTTGTTCCATATTGTCATGAGTTTCCCCAATTGAATTTTCTTGTGATATTACATCATATGAATATACCAAATCATGTTCCCATTCATTGGTTAATGTACATTAGGTTGTTTCTATCTTTTAGCAATTGTGGATAATGCCACTATGAACAAAGGTGTACAATTTCTGTTAGCATTCTTGCTTTCAGTTCTTCTGAATATATTCTTAGTTGTGGAATTACTGGATCACATATTTAGTTTACTGAGAAACTGCCATTCATCTTCCACGAAGATGCACCATTTTACACTCCCACTAACAGGGAAGGAGTGCTCTCATTCTTCCCCTTCCTTTCCAGTACATATGGTTTTCTGTTTTTTTTTTTTCCTAAATAATGACCATTCTATATGCTGCAAGCTGATATCTCATTGTACCTTTGATATGCATTTCCTTAATTGCTAGTGATGTTGAATGTTTATTCATGAGTCTTTTGGCCATTTTGTAATTCCATTTCTGAAAAATGTCTATCCAATTATTTTCCCAATTTTTAATTGAGCTGCTTGTCATTTTGTCATTGTATAATCTTTATATAACATGAAGATAAATCCCTCAGTAGACATAAAGTGTCTGAAGATTTTTTCCCATTAAGTTGGCTGTCTTTTCACCTTTTTGACAAAATCATTTGAAATATGAAAGGGTTTAATATTGAAGAGTACCATTATCTATTTTTTTTCCTTTTTTTGCTTGTACTTTGAATGTAAAGTCCAAGAAACAACTAACTAAAAAATCTTGAAGATGTTTTTCCTAAATTTTCTTCTAGGAGTTTTATGGTTCTTGTTATTAATATTTATATCCTTGATCCATATTAAACTAACACTTTGTATAAGGTGTGAGATAAGGTTCCTCTTTCTTTCTTTTAGATATGGATATTCAGTTTTCCAAACATCATTTAATGAGTAGGCACTTCTGATTCAGCTGAATTGGTTTGTGAGCCTTGTCAAAAATCATTTAATCATAGATACGAAGGTCTATTTCCAAACTCTTGAATTGATTCCATTGGCTCATCTATATTTATGCCAGTTACATGCTGTTTTCACCACTGTAGCTAGATAATATGTTTTAAAGTCTGAAACTAAGAGTTCTCTAACTTCATTTTAAAAAAAAATATGTTTGGCTATTCAAGGACCCTTACCTTTCCAGATAAATTTGATAAATGGCTTTTACAATTTTACAAAGAAGGATATTGGAATTTATTTTTGTCAGGATTACATTAATTTGTAGATTACCTTTGGGTAGAATTGACATTTGAATGATATTAATCTTCCAACCTGTGAACATTGAAAAATCTTCCCTTTATTTAGCTCATCATTGGTTTCTTTTTGTGGTTTTCTAAATTCACATGCTTTATGTCCTTGGTTAAATTTATTCCTAAATACTTGATTCTTTTAGATGCTACTCTTAATGGAATTGATTTCTGACTTCTTCCTCAGATTGCTCCTTAGTGTATAGAAAAGCTATAGATTTTTCTGAATTACATGTGGACTTGAGTAATGCATTCTTCTTTAACTTAATATGTTTCTCTTGATTATATTAAAATGAATCAAATATATTGTGTAACAAATTGTATGATTCAAAATACTTATAGGTATCCAGTACATTTAATTGAGAAATATATATTTTTATTCAACTGTGTTTTCTTTTCAGTTTTTGATTCTTTAAATTTTCAATTATTAAATGTAAAAAATAAAGTTAAAAAAAGATGAGTTAAACTATATATATATATATATATATATATGTTTTATATATATATATGTATATATATTTCTCTTCCTTTAAAATAGTTTTTAATGGGTTGTTTTACCTATTATATTCTTGTCTTTAAGGTAATGATAACGACATTATTTAAAATGTTAGACTATTCCAAACAAATTATTTTGCTCTATATGGTGTATAATGCAGATTTATTAGTTTATTTTTACCATAATATGCATGTACAAAATTTGCTGTTCATCTTTTATAAAATCACAACAAATTAGTTAACTTTTTTAGACTTGTCTTATTTTTAAGCAATGTTAATATATTTCTATTTGTAGAAACAATTATAGGAAAAAATTTAAATTTAGTAATTTTGGAAGAATTTTACTTTGAACACATGTATGCTAATGATTTATCTCATGTTTTACAGAACATTTGCAAAATTTATTTTTATCATGTGTCTCTTCATCCATCCATCCTTTTTTACTTTAACCCAATAATCTTTGCTTTTTTTAGCTTTTTAAATTATCTACATTTCAAGGTAATTTGCAAACATAAATTCTATTTACCTCTATGCACTTCCAGATGCATACTTTTAACTGAAGATAATTATTTGTATATGGCACTATTTTGTTTATTAGCATTATTTACAGTAAAATCATGAAATTTAATCTGTTATTCTATGAAATTTGACAAATATATTACCTGTGTTATGCAAAATCTAACAAAATATAGTATATTACCACAATCGCAGTGAATTACCTTGGCCCTTTCTAGTAAATCCTCACTAGAACTTACTAGAATTTTTGGTCCATCAATTTACTTATTGCTTTTACCATAAGATAGCTTTCCTGCAATAAACATTTAGATAAACACAAAGGTTAATCACATCATTCAATGGTCAATCACATTTGCAAGGATGTTTTTCAAAGTTGTATTAATGCCTGCTTTACTTATTAGGAATAAATTTCCTGGAAACTGTTGTATATATTCCTTTGGATGTAAGTTTTTAGTCTACTGGGTGCATAATGAAGACTAGAACCACAGGTTCATATTAAAAGTAGTACACAGGTTAATAAGTAATTGCTCATTTGCAATACATAACTTTCAAATTATTTTATCCCAAGCTAGCAGGGGTGGTTGAAGACAAGAAAATCAATTTGTGTAATACACAACACTGATAAATTGAAGAAGAAAAATCACATGATTCTCTAAATTGATGCATAAAAGTTTGAGAAAATATTGTAAACTTTCTTGATTAAAAAAAAAAAAAAAAAACCAAATTCCAAAAGATAGGAATAAAAGGAAGCTTTCTCAATAAAGTAAAGTGCATGTAAGAAGAACCTACAGCTAACATTGTACTCAACAGTGAAAGAATGAAGGCTTTCATGCTGATATCAGGAACAAAAATGCCCACTATCACCTCTGTTACTCAATATTGTGCTAGAAGTTCTAGCTAAAGCAATTAAGCTTGATAAAGAAATAAAAGGCTCCCAAATAGAAACAGAAGAAGTAAAAATTTCACTATTCACTCATGATATGAATCTATGTCTAAAAATTCTGAGAAATCCACAACAAAGTTACTAGAACTAATATATGAGTTCAGCAATATGGTGGGATACAAGATGGATATGAAAAATCAATAGTATTTCTATATACTACTGATGTGCAATCTGAGGAGGAAATCAGAAGAAAATCTATTTATAATAGTGACTTAAAAAATCAAATATTTAGTAATAAAATTAACCAAGGGCATAAAGCCCAGTATTCAGAAAACTACAAAACATTACTCAAAGAATCCAAAGAAAACTTATATAAATGGAAGGGCATACTCTGTTCATAGATTGGAAGACTAAACATCATTAGATTGTCAATTCTACCCAAATTGATTTACATATTCAAGACAATCTCAATAAAAATCCCAACAGCCTCTTCTGCAAAAATGGAAAAACCAATTATCAAGTTTATTTGCAAAGGTAAGGGGTCCCAAATAGCCAAAAATGTTTTTAAACAGAACAATGAAATTGGAGGATTCTCACGTCCTGAATTAAAAACATATTACGAGCTACACGTGTAAAAACAGCATGGTAATGTCATAAATTCAGACAGATGAACCAATGGAAACAAATCAAGAACTCAAAAATAGACCTTCAAATCTATGGTCAAGTAAATATTTTTTAATATATCAGTTTTATTGATACATATTAATATAGCATAAATCCTTCCAAATTGTATAGTCAATGGTATTGGGAATAATCACATAGTTGTGCATTCACCACTTCATTTTTAAAGAATTTTCATTACTCAAATAATAATAAAAAAGAAAACATCATCTCTCAATCCCACTGTACTTATTCTGCCATACATAGGTGGTTTTCTGTATTTATCTCTGTAGTTTATTTGTATTTCTTTTTTTGTAAAAACAGTTTTATGTAAGCAATATCACCCATATTCATGTTTTGTATGAGGTTTTACTATGTTTTACTGTCCCATGTTACATTTTTAAGCTTTCCTTCTAGTAATATACATGATCTTAGATTTATCCTTTCAACCACTCTACTACCAATATAATGACTCTGCTTGTTGCAAACACTATGATGTGCTTTCACCATTTTTCTTCATTTCCAAAGATTTAAAAACAACCTTTTACCAATTCTGTGCAGATTAATCCTCAGCTTTCCATTTTCTACCCACATTTTATTTTCTGGTGACCTAAATTCTAAATATTAATTCCATGATATATTAGCCAAAGGGGTGCTGATGCAAAATACCAGAACTCTGTTAGGTTTTACAAAAGGTATTTATCTGGAGTAGATACTTACAGTTACCAGGCCATAAAGCATAAGGTAGATCCCTCACCAAAGTCTGTTGCCACAATTTGGAGCAAGATGGTAGGTGATGTCTGCAGTCTTCCTTCTCCTCCCAAGTTTCCATGTCCTAGCTTCTTCCAATCTCAGCTGCAGGCTAGGACAAGTCTTGTCTTTTTCCTAGGGCTCATTTCTCTCTGGCTCAGCTGCTCTGCTTCCTCCAAAAGGCAAAAGGATCATCTTTCTTCCCAGGGCCTTTGCCATGTCTAATGGAGCCTTCTCTCATTCCTCACATATCTGTTTCTCTGAGTGTTTACTTCCCAGGGCTCTAGCATTAAAATTCCAGCATCAAAGCTTTAAATGTCTCTTCTGCCATATCGTACTGTCATGGCCCAATCAAAGCTTTAATCAAGTAAAAGTGAAAACTCTGAATCCAATCTGATCTAATATGCACAGAGAAATAGACCAGTTCACAAACATAATCCAATATTTACTTTCGGAATTCAGAAATGTTATCAAACTGCTACACATGAGTTTACAAAATATATTTGGTTGAGTTGTAGTACCTATTTATGTATCATGGACATTAAACCATTTTCAGATATGTGATTGTCAAATATCTTCTTTCATTGAGTCAGCTGCCTTTGCACCCTTTTGTCAGAGTCCTTTGTAGTGCAAAAGTGCTTAATTTTGAGTAAGTATCATTTATCTGTTTCCTTTTGTTGCTTGTGCTTAGGGAGTAAGTTTTAAGAAACCAGAACCCACAACAAGGTATTGAAGAAGTTTTCCTACATTTTCTTATAGAAGATTTATGGTTCTTGCATTTATATTTAAGTCCTTGATCTATTTTGAATAAATTTTTGTGTAAGGTGTTATATAGGGGTCTTCTTTCTTTCTCCCAGCACATTTTATTGAATAGATTGTGCTGGCCAAGGTGGGAGGGCTTGACATCATTGTGAAAAATTACTTAACTAGAGAGTTCCAGGAAAATGGTGTCAGGGTAGTCAGGCAATGCTCACTCATTTCTCACCAAAACAATGGAGAAAGTGCAAAATCTGTCTAAGGGACCTGCTTTGTTGGTCAGCAATAAGGACAGTGCTACATAACTCACAGGAGAACAAGGGACAGAGAGACAGAGAACACAAAACCACAAATGTGAGTTAATTTGATAAAACAACACAGGGGTCATCTCTTCAGTGAATTTGTCCAGCAGAGCCCACTTTGAATTTTGGCTCTGGCGAGACCAAACCACAGAAAAGCAGAGATTGAAACAACTTGGTGAAAAGGTACAGCAAGATGCATAATATGCTGGCCAGTCTGGAAACTGCACAGAGGAAAACTGCTTTTGGGCTCTCTTTCCCCAAATTCCTGGGAGAAGATCTGTGCCCCATTAGTGAGTCTTTGGCCTGAATTTAATAAATTAAGCTGCACAATTTTAAAGACTTAGAAAAAGTTGAACCAAATATCAAAGAACAGCTGTGTAAAAAACACAACAATGAGTAAGGGAGAAAAATTGACCATTACAGTTAATTCACCAACATATTCAGATACTTAACCATCAGCAAAAACTCACAAGTCATACTAAGAAACAAATATAGTTGGCCCAGCCAAAGGAAAATACCAAATATCCTGAAGAGTTACAGTATTGAAGTCAATTAATCAGTAATAATCACACAACTCTCTTAAATAAATTTTAAAAATTGAGAGAAAATCTGAAAACATAATAAAGAATATTAAGAAGACACTGGGTGAACATAAATAACAAGTTAAAATACTGCAAAGAAAAGTAACAGAGCTTATGGGAATGAAAAACATGATGGACAAGATTTAAAATTACATTAGAAGCACATAGAAGCAAATTTGAATTGTTCAAAGACAGAATTATTGATTTCAAGGACAGAACACCTGAACTGGAAAAGACAAGAGAATAGAAAGTGAAAAGAATAGAAAGAATGGAAAAAGGTCTCGGGGAATTGAATGATAATGTGAAATGCACAAACATACACATTATCATTGTCCCAGAAGGAGAAGAGAATGGAAAAGTGACAGAAAGAATATTTAAGAAAATAATGCCTGAAAATTTCCCAACACTTATGAAAGATATAAATATCAATATCCAAAAAGGACAGCACACTCAAAACAGAAAAATCTGAATAGAACTACTCTGATCCAAATACTATTGAGAATGACAAATATCAGAGATAAAGAAAGGATCCTGAGCACAGTAAGGAAAAAGCAAAACATCACTTAAAAGGGAAACTCAAGATTAAGTGCTGATCTCTCATCAGAAACCATGTAGGCAAGAAGAAATTGGTATGATGTATTTAAGATAATGAAAGAGGAAAACAGCACCCAAGAATTCTGTATCTGGCAAAACTGACCTTCAAAAATGAGAGAAAGTTCAAGGTCTTCACAGAAAAAAAAACAAAACAGATAGAATATGTTACCATAAGACCAGTATTATAAGAGATACTAAAGGAAGTGCTGCAGCCTGAAAGCAAAAACCAAGGGCAAGAGATATGGAGAAGTATATAGAAATGAAGATTATTAAGGACAGTAAATTAAATTTTAAAAAGACAGAAAATAATAAGTTATGACAACAGAAATCCTAAGGACAAAATGGACGAAGTAAGCAATGCCTTAACAGTAATAACATTGAATGTTAAAGGCTTACACTCTCCAGTAAAAACACATAAGCTGACAGAATGGGTAAAAATGAACCATCTATATGCTGTCTACAAGAGACTCACATCAAATATAAGGACATGGCCAGGTTAAAAGCGAAAATTTGGAAAAAGGTATTCTATGCAAATAGTAACCTAAAAAGAGTCAGAATAATGATACTAATATTGGACAGAATAGATTTTTAATGTAAAACTGATATAAGGGATGAACAAGGTCATTATATATTAATGAAAGAGGGAATTTATCAGGAAAAATAACTATACTAAATATTTATGCACCTAACCCGAGTGCCCCAAGATACATGAAGCACAGGCTGGCAGAAATGAAGCAAGAAATTAGATATCTCTACAATAATAGTTGGACACTTCAATATTCTACCTCGGTATTAGCTAGAAAATCTGGATTGGATAAATAAAAAAAAAAAGAGAGCTTTAATAATATGATAAATGAAAACACTGAATAGACATTTATAGGTCATTTCACTCCAAAACAGCAGGATATAAATTCTTTACAAGTGCTCATGGATCCATCTCCAGGATAAACCATGTTTTGAGTCACAAGACCAGATACAATGAATTTAAAACATTGAAATTATACAAAACAATTTCTCTGATCCTAATGGAATGAAGCTGAAAATCAATAATGGAAGAAAAAAGGAAAATGCATAAATTAATGGAGATTAAACAACACACCATTAAATAATCAGTGGGTCAAAGAAGAGATTTCAACAAAATTCTGCCAATATCTTGAACTGAATGAAAAAAGAAGAAAACATATCAAAACCTATGGGACACCGCAAAGGCCGTGCTGAGAGGAAAATTTATAGCCCTCAATGCTTACCTTAAAAAAGAAGAAAGAGCTAAAATTCAAGATCAGCTAAAATGGCACAGCTGGAGGAACTAGAAAAATAACAGCAAACTAATTATAAACCAAGCTAATGGAAAGAAATATTAAAGATCAATGCATAAATAGATGAAATCAAGAATTATAAACAATAGAGAGAAAGGAAAATTTTTAAAAAGTTGGTTCATTGAAAAGGTCAACAAAATCGACATACCCTTAGCTAGACTGACAAAGATAAACAGAGAGAAGACGCAAATAAATACAATCAGAAATGAGAGGGGGGGACATTACCACTGACCATGCAGAAATAAGAGAGATCATAAGAGGATACTATTGACAACTGTATGCCAAAAAACAAGAAAATGTAGACAAAATGGACAAATTCCTACAAATACACAATCCACCTACACTGGCCCTAGAAGAAATAGAAGAACTCAACAAACCAATCACAAGTGAAGACATTGAAAAATTCATCAAAAGCTTCCCAAAGGGAAAGCCTGGGTCCAAATGGCAGTACAGGTGACTTCTACCAATCATTCAAAAGTGATCTAATACCAAACTTACTCAAGCTCTTCCAAAAAATTTAACAAGAAGTGACTCTCCCAAACTCATTTTATGAAACCAACATCACCCTAATATCAAAACCAAATGAAGATACTACAAAAAAAGAAAATTACAGAACAATATCCATAATGAAAATAGATGCAAAATTATTCAACAACATACTCGCAAAGAGAATCTGAAAACACATTTATAGAATTATATACCACAATCAAGTGGGTTTTATCCCAGATGTTCAAGGGTAGTTTAAGACAAGAAAATCAATTAGTGTAATAAGCCACACTGATAAATTGAAGAAGAAAAATCACATGATCCTCTCGATTGATGCAGAAAAGATATTTGACAAGATACTGCACCCTTTCTTGATAAAAAGCACTCCAAAATATAGAAGTAGAAGTAAATTTTGTCAATATGGTAATGTGCATATATGAAAAAGATATTGCTAATATTGTACTAAACAGTGAAAGACTGAAAGCTTTCCCACTGTAATGAGGAACAAGACAAGGATGCCCAACCTCACCACTGTTATTCAATATTTTGCTAGAGGTTCTAGCTAGAGCAAATAAGCAAGACAAGGAAATAAAAGGCACCCAAATAAGAAATTAAGAAGTAAATCTTACACTATTCGCTAATTGTATGATCCTATAACTTTAAATTTCTCTGAAATCTATAACAAAGCTATTAGAACTAATAGACATGTTCAGTAAAGAGGCAGGATCCAAAATTAATATGCAAAAATCAAAACAGTTTCTATACACTATTGATGTGCAATCTGAGGAGGAAATCAGAAGAAAATCCATTTATAATAGTGATTTTAAAAAATCAAATATTTAGTAATAAACTTAACCAAGGATATAAAGACCTGTATTCAGAAAACTGCAAAACATTGCTAAAAGATACTGAAGAAGAATTAAATAAATGCAAAGACATTCTGTGTTCATGGATTGGAAGACTACATATCAAGATGTCCATTATATCCAAACTGATTTACAGGTTCAACATAATCTCAATATATATTCCAACACCTTATTTTGGAGAAATGGAAAAGCCTATTGTCAAATTTATTTTTAAGGGTAAGTGGGCCTAAATAACCAAAAATATCTTTAAAAAGAAGAACAAACTGGGAGGACTCTCTCTTCCTGACTGTAAAGCTTATTACTTATATACAGTGGTAAAAACCATAATGGTTCTGACATAAATTCAGGAATATTGACCAATGGAACTGAATCAAGAATTTAGAAATAGACCCTCACGTCTACAATCAAGTGGTTTTTGACAAGGCTGTCAAGACCTCCCAGCTGGGCCAGAACAGTCTATTCTACAAATGGTGCTAGGAGAACTGGTTAGCCATATACAAAAGAAAGAAAGAGAGTGGGGAAAAGACTTGAAAAAATGATTGTCCAAACAAGAAACACAAATGGCAAAATAACACATGAAAAATGTTCAACATTATTAGTGATTAGGGAAATGCAAATCAAAACTACAATGAGATATAATTTCACATCTATTAGACAGGCCACTATTAAAAAGTCAGAAAACTTGTAAGTGTTGGAGAGAATGTAAAGAGATAGGAATGCTTGTTCACTGTTGGAGGGAAGGTAGAATATACAGCTACTATGGATGACTGATAGTTCCTAAGGAAGTTGAACTAAACTTGCCATGTGACCTGGCATTAAAACTTCTACGTATCTACCCAGAAGAACTGAGAGAGGTGACATGAACAGACATCTGCACACTGATGTTCATAACGGTGTTATTCACAGTTGCCAAATTTGGAAACAACCCAGGTGTCCATCAACTAATGGATGGATAAACAAATTGTGATGTATATACACAATGGGATATTACACAGTGGTAAGAAGGAATGAAGTCCTGCAGTATATGACAACATGGATGAACTGAAGGACATTATGTTGAGTAAGTCAAGCCAGACACAAAAGTTCAAGTACTGGATGATTGAGCTATTATGAACTAACTATTTTGTGTAAATTCATATTGTTAATAATTAGAATATAAGTCACCAGAAAACAGAATGTTTGTAACTCATAGTTATGATACAGATATGACAGTGATTGAAAGAGAAAGTATAAGGTCATGTGTATTACTAGGAGGTAATCTAAAAATTGCAACATCAGACTTTATAACATAGTGAAACCCATGGGAAATAATATTATAGTTAATATTGAATATTTAAGATAATTTTTACAAAATATAAATACAGATAAACTAAAGAGAATAAAACAGAATAGCAGGTATGCATGACAAGGAAAGCATAGAATCATAGAGAGGTCATGAGTTTTTGTTGGTTTGTTTTTTCTTTATTATTATTATTGGAAAAATGAAAATGCTCTGTTTATTATTGAACTGATAATACACAACTATGTGTTTATAACAACTATCATTGATTGCAAAATTTGGATGGATTTATGGTTTATTAATATGTATAAATAAAATTAATTTGATAAAAAAGTTATAAGTGCTTATACTAAAAGGAGAAAAGATGAAAGAAAATTGTCCTACATTCACAATACCAGAAATCAGGTAAAGAACTGCAAAATGATCTTAAGTAAATGGAAAAAATAATAAAGAAAAGAACAGAAATCAATGATAAGCAAAACAGATGAACAACAGGTACAATTGACAAAAACAATGTTTCTTTTTGAGAAAATCAACCTAACTGATTAACGCCTACATAATTTAATGGATAATTATAGAGAAAAAAATGTTCCAATCTCTGTATTTAAACAAGATTTACTAGTGATAGACTGACAAGAGTTGCACAGACTATGAATGTATTTTTTCTTTATTTATAAGAAGCTTTTCATTACATAAATCTTACATTTGAAATATAGTGGATTCCCATATAATCCACACCCCCTTCCCATATTTTCCCCGGTAACAATATATTTCATTAGTGTGGTACATTATTACAATTGATAACACATATTTAAGGATTGCTACTCAACATGGTCTATAGATAACATCAGAGATTACACTTTGCACCACACAATTTTATACGTTTTGACAAAATATATAATAGTCTGTATCCATCATTGCAATATCATTCAAAAAATTCCAATGTCCCCAAAATATGCCATGCTAATACCTACTCTTCTCTTCCCAGCCTTCAGAATCTCTGGTGAACAATGTCTTTATATCAATTTTGTAAGTTTTTACATTATTGAATAATTTTAAGTCTATTTTAATCCATACTTGCACTCCCTCCTTAGGTTTGTTCATTTCTCAATCTTAAGACTTTGGGGATAGTGATGCCCGACTCTGCTTCCAATTGAGAGGGGACTTAGATGTCATGGAGCAGATGGATAAAAGTGTCTTGCTTGCAGTTGTAGATACTCTGTTTTTTTTTTTTTTGATTGGTGTTGTACATCATCATCCTTTTGTTAGTTGTCCTGAGTGACACTTATGAATTGGAGGGTAGGTATTAGCTGCCACTCTTCTAAGATGCAGGGCTCAGCCAGCATATGAATAGTCAGAGAATTTAAGTCTCTGTGATGTATATTTAATATGCATAATGCTAATTATAGGCCCAAATAAAAGGGGCAGAAGAACCATGTGTAGGAATATTATAAATGAGTTTAACTCTGATACATTGGCATATATGTTATCATATATTCCAAGGTAAGGCCCACCAAAGGGATGCCAATTTCCTTGGGTTGTCTGCCCTCCCTAAAGTGTCTAGATGTTTCTAGATCCCTCAAGAATACCCCTGCTTGTGGTGTAGCAGTCAGTGTGATCATAAGCAGACTCTGGAATAATCTCCCATCTCACTTTGAAATCTCTTAGCCATAAAAACATATTTGTATTAAAATTCCCTGTATTTGGTCTAGGTCTTTTACCAAGTACTTCACTTGTTGGCACTTCCTAATAATTCCTCAATGCCAGGGAGGCTCATTCCTGGGAGTTATGTTCCCCATTGGGGGGAAGGCAGTGAATTTATATGCTGAGTGTGGCTTAGAGAGAGGCCATATTTGAGCAACAATAAGGCCCATAGTAGTTAACTCTTGGGCAATATATACTGCTAGGCTAATTTTCAATTTAAAAAGTACATGGTTCATATGTACAAACATCAATATCAAGGGTTTGGAGTATTGGTCTATCCTCCTTCAGTAGACACTGTCCACGTACTCTAGAGATGTATGCCACTCTATGACAGAATGTAACTGGATGGGATTCCAAGACTGATTCCAAGATGGGAATTCAATATACTCTTGGCTATTGTGTGGGTCTTCACACTGAGACAACATCCAATGATCACATGAAAAAATTCATATTCCATAGAAGCATTTCCAAGGCACACTCTTGCAACACATCCTTCACCACTCACACCCAATACCAGAGATCCTTCCCTGCCACAGTTGCAACACTTCTGCAATAAAAAAATCCTCTAAAAACAAAGCAAAATAATAATAAAAATAAGTTTTAAAAAATAAAAAATATTTTTTGCATGTACCTTTCATCACCATAAAATCTATTAGATTTTATGTATAATGACAATTTCTTCTATATGTTCCCCAAGTGTCTTATTTCTTTCACTGTATTTTCAAATAAGGTTTAGATTACAGAAAATCAATAGTAAGTATAGGGGATTCCCATATACTCCACTTCTTTCCCCTCTCACACTTTCCCCTATTAATAACACCTTACACAAGTATGGTACATTTGTTACAATTGAAAAATATTGAAGCATTGATACTAACCATAGTCAATAGTTTGCACTATGGTTTGCATTTGGTACCCTACACTTTTATAGGTTTTGACTAAATGTATAATGGCCTGTATCTGTCACTGCATGGTCAAGCAGAACAATTCAAATGCCTTAAAAGAATTCTATGTTCCACCTCTTCTTCCCTTCCCATTCCCTCAGAAACAATGATAACCACTAAGTTTCAAGGTTTGTAGAATAAGTTTCATAATTACATGTAATAATACTGAGGGCTTGACAAAATGGTTTGTTTTCTTTTATGAGGCACTAATAATCACTCTTGAGAGATTCTTGCCTCTCTATTTGAGAATATAGAAGGTCTTTCCAGGATATTTTCTTGTTTATTGCTTGGGTCTCTGCCCAAGGAAATAGCAACCTCTGAGAATATAGAAACATTCAAATTTCTTAAAAGCATGTCCCAAGTTCACCCTTTACCACATATCCTCCAACTCTTTTGAGGGACATGGATATATATGTCCACGAAGCACAATATACTCCTAATAGGCTTACCCTAAGAAATATATTTAAATGTCAAACTCTCAAGACAAATGGAGAATTCTCAAAGCAGCAAGAGAAAAAAGTCCATCATATAAATAGGTGATTTCTCATCTGAAACCATGGAGATGAGAAGGCATTGGTATGACATAGTTAAGGTGTTAAAAGAAGAGGGGAAAAAAACTGCCAGCCAAGTATTCTTTACTGAGCAAATTTGGCATTCAAAAATGTGGGGTACTTCATAACATTCACAGATAAACAGAAATTAAGGGATTTTTTTGCAAATAAGAGACCTGCCTTTGAAGAAATACTAAATGGAATGCTGCAAGTTGAGGGGGGAAATAGGAGCAAGAGGGCTGGAGGAGAGTATAGAAAATAAGATTTTTATTAATTGTAACTAAAAAGATAAAAAGAGAAATAAAAAATATATGTAACATATAATACTTAAAGAATAAATAGATAATGCAAATACTACCTTGACAGTAAGAATATAGAATGTTCATAGACCCATTCATATGCTGCCTAAAAGAAAATCACCTTAGATCCACGGACATAAAGAGGTTGCAAGTGAAGTGATGGAAAATGATTTTACATGAAAACTATAGCCAAAAAAGTGCAGAGTAGCTACACTAATATTGGACAAAATGGACTTTAAATGCAAAACTATTGTAAGGGAAAAGAAGGGCACTATAAATCAATAACAGGGAAATCCATCAAGAAAAAAGAGCAATCATAAATGTTTATGCATCCAACTAGGGTCCCCCAAAATTAATGAGGCAAACACAGGAAAAACTAAAGGGAGAATTTCCCACAATTACAGTGGGAAACTTTAATACACCATTATCATCATTAGACAGGGCATAGGATGAGAGGGTTAATAAAGAAACAGAGACCTTGAATAATATTTTAGAGGATCTAGTCCTAACAGACATACAGAGAACATTGCTCCCAAATGCAGCAGGATATATGTTCTTTTCAAGTACACATGAATCATTCTCCAGGATAGAACACATGCTAGGTCACAAAAGAAGTCTCAGTGAAGTTATAAAGATCAAAATTATACAAAATAATTTATTGACCACAATGGAATGAAGGTGGAAATTAAAAAGGGGCAGAGCAACAGAATAGACACAAAGATATGGAAGTTAAACAACAAACTTAAACAATCATTGAGTCAAGGAAGAAATTGTAAACAAAATAACTAACTTGAAATAAATGAAAATAAGAATACAACATGCCAAAGCCTATGGATTGCAGCTAAAGCAGTGCTGACAGGGAAATTTATAGCCTATATTTAAATGCTTATATTTGAAAAGATGAAAGACCTAAAATCAATCATGTAATGGCACACATGGAAGAATTAGAAAAAGAACAAAAAACTAATCTCAAAGCAAGCAAAAGGAGGAAATATCAAAAATTATAACAGAACTAAATGAAATTGAAAATAAAACATCCTAGAAAAATTAACAAAACCCAAAGCTGATTCTTTGAGAAGATTATTAAAATTAACAAATCCTTAATTAGATGAACAAAGAAAAAAAAAGAGAAGATGCAAATATATAAAATGAAAAAATGAGAGAGGGCATACCAACACTGATCCCACAGAAATAGAGTATCATCAGAGAATACTTTCAAAAACTGTATGCCAAAAAAATGGATAAGTTAGATAAAATGGGCAAATTTGTAGAAGCACACAAGCAACCTACATTGATGAAAGAAGAAACTGATGAACTCAAGAGACAAATCATAAGTAACAAGATTGAATAACTCACCACAAACCTCCCAAACAAGAAAAACCCAGGATCAGATGGCTTCACAGGTGGGTTCTACCAATTATACTAGAAAGAATGAACACCAATCCTCCTTAAGCTCTTCCAAAAAATAGAAGTGGAGGGAACATTAACTAACTCATTCTATTATAAGAACATCATCTTAATACCTAAGCCACATAAAAATATCACAAGTAAAAAAAAAAAAAGAAAAAGAAAAAAAAAACCTGCAGACCCATCTATCTAACAGTTATAAGCTAAAATCTTCAACAAGATTCTTGCTAATCATATTAAAAAACACATCAGATTTATTATACATCACGATTAAATGGGTTTTATCCCTGGAATGCAAGGATGATTCAACACAGAAAATCAATCAATGTAATACATCCAGTAACTACTGACAGAAAAAAAGTCACATGAATATTTCAATTGATGCTGAATAAGCATTTGACAAGATACAGCATCGTTTCTTGATAAAAATACTTTCAAATACAGGAATAGAAGAAAATTTCCTCAACATGATAAAGGGTATATATGAAAAACCCACAGCTATTGTCATAGCCAGTGGTGAAATGGTAAATATTTTGCTTTAAGATCTGGAAAAAGATAAGATGCCCATTGTCACCATTCTTATTTTATCATTGTATTACGTGTATGAGCTTAAGCACTTAGGCAAGAAAAGCAAATGAAAGTCATCCAATGGAAAGGAAGAAGTAAACATTTCACTATTTGCAGATGACCTGATCCTATACAAAAAAAACAAAAACAAAAACAAACAAAACATCTTCAATAAAGTGTCTAGAGCTGATAAGTTCAGTAAAGTGGCAGAATATAAGATAAAAACATATAAATATTAGGAACTTCTCTGTAATAATAATGAGTGATCTGATGAGAAAATCAAGAACAAAATTCCATTTACAATAGCAACTAAAAGACTCAAATATCTAAAAATAAACTGAACTAAATTGTAAAAGACTTGTATACAGAAAACTACACAACATTGTTAAAGGAAATCAAAGAAGACCTAAATAAATGGAAGAATATTCCATATTCATGTACTGGAAGACCTAACATCAATATGTCTGTCCTACTCAAATTGATTTACAAATTTAATACAATCGAAATAAAAATTACAACAGCAGGTTTTATGGAATTGAAAAAGGTGACTATCAAAAATATTTGGAATGCAAGGGCCCTGAGTATCCAGAAATATTTTGAAAATGAAAAATGAAATTGGAGGAATTATGCTACCTGAGTTTAAATAAAACTACAAAGGGATAACAACAGCATGGTATTGGCACAAGGATAGACATCCTGACCAATGGAACTGAATTGAGTGTTCTGATATAAATCTGTGCATATACAGCCAACTGTTATTCAACAAGCCCAACAAGCCCACTCAACTGGGACTGAATGGCCTTTTCAGAAAATGGTGCTTGGAGAACTGGATATACATATCCAGGCTTTGGTTTTTTACATATATCCTATCAAAATGATTTTACTGAGCAGGCAATCCATATGGTAGTGTAAGTAGCTCCCAGCTTCTATTCTCCCACAGAAAAGCAAAATTATTAAAAACTGGCAGAGCCCAATCCCTTAGAGCACTGGAAAGTACAAAATGGATGCAGCAACTGCACAAACACTGAATCAACAAAATAGCATTTGAAAATACGTGAGATAAGTAGATGAAGATCATGCTGGTCTCCTCTACCCCCTTAATTTCTTGGTGAGAATTTGGCCTATATGCTTGTGAATTAAGCCTAAGTGCAGATGAAGGAACATGCATTTTGGTGCTAATTTATGGAGTATCAGGCTGAAGTACTATCTCTGACTCACCCTCCCAAAACTTACCCTGCAGGCAGAAGTCATTTGCACACAGCTAAATCAGTGTAACAATCAATAAATATGAATCAGAGTGGATCAAAGGATTGCTTTATCAAGACTTACACTAGAAAAACTGGAAGGGGGATGAGTCTATTCCATGGAGAAAAGATGGAATATTTGGATTCCTGTAAAAAAAGGCAATCTTTGAGGCCACAAGCACATGCCCAGGACACGACACAGGCCCAGAAAAGGTTGAGAGAACGCCATGTATTTGCCTTAGGTTGAAAAACTTGGTAGGAAGTCTAAACTCCTAAAGAAAGCACCAGTCAAAATACAGCTAAATTGCATGGAGTGTGAAATGTGTGGGGTTTTGTTATTGTTTTTTTTTTTTTTCCTTTAGCTTGTTTGTTCTGGTTATCTTCTAGCACTCAAGGAAATCTCTATCATATCATTAGCCAGTTACAAACTTAATGAACAGACATATCAGGGACTAAAATATTAACATTAAAATATTCAAATGTACAATGCACAAAATATAGATTACAAGAAAAAAAAAAGAAATGGAAAATAATGGTCCAACCAAAGGAAGAAGATAAAAACATCAGAAACAGTCAATGAAAAAGAAAAGAACTTAGATATACCAGCCAAGGGAATAAAAATATTCTTCAAATTACTCAAAAACACAGATAAATTACTAAAAGATACCAGGAAAATGAAGAATTAAAAAATGTGAATCCCAATAAAAAGGTAGAAATTATACCATGGAACCAAATATAAAAATACAGGACTTGAAACTTGCATGAACTAAAATTTTTAAAAAATTCACAGAGGGTTTCAATAGCAGGTTAGAGAGGGTAGAATCATGGAGTTATTAGCTAAAATATAAGTCATCAGAAAATAGAATGGGGTTGGAGACTGGAAAGCTGAGTTTTTATCTATAGAGAATTTGTAAAAGGGTTGTAAATGTTTGGAAATGAATAGAAATGATGAAAGCACATGGTAGTGTTTGTAATTAGCAGCGTTAATACATGGATTTTGGGTATGATGGTGGTTGAAAGGGAAAGTCTAAAGTCGTGTATATCACCAGAAGAAAAGGTATAAATTAAACATGGGAATGTATAGCATAGCAAATCCTCTTGTGAAAAATGAGTATGGTTAATAGTGCATATATAAAAATGTTTTTTCTCTGAAACAGAACCGATATATGTTAATTTTATAAGTTGTTAATATCAGGCTATTTGAACAAAAATACAAGCAGAGATAATTATGGAAAATAGTGTACAGTAATATATCAATAACCTTCCATCAATGGCAAAAAATGGAAGCATGCTAAGTGAAAGATACTAGACAAATGTACAACATATTGCTTGATTCCATCTATGCAAAATGTAAATAAAAATAAATCATAGGGAGGGAAATAGATTAGTAGTTATATATGGCAGGAGAAGGATAGTGAGATTGGGATGTGACTATGAAGGGGAAAGGTTTTTTATTTGTTTTTTTTTTTTTGGTTTGTTTTGTGTTCCTTCTTTCTTCTTTCTTTTTCCTTTTTTATTTGGTATAATGAAAATGCTCTAATATTGTTTGAAATGATGAATGGCCAATTCCATGATTATATCAAATGCCATTGATTTTATACTTTAAATGGAGTGAATAGTTTATGAATATGTTTCAATAAAACAGACTTAGAAAAAGCATCAGTGAATCCCAATATATGAGAATTGAAATGATTCACACTGAGGAACATAAAGAAAAAATCCTAAGACACCTGTGGTACACCATCAAGCATACTAGTATTCAACTTATGGGGGACCAAGAAAGAGAAGAAAGGTAGAAAAGAGCGGAAGGAATGCTCAAAGTTAAAATGTCAGAAACTTTCCCAAATTTCACAAAAGACATGACTATACATACTCAAAAAAAAACAATGAATCCCAAACTCAAAGAGAACCATGCCCAGACACATTAAGGTAAATTCTTGAATGCCAAGGACAAGAAAAAGTTTTAGAAAGGTAAAAGAGAAAAGTAATGTGCTATGTACAAGAGAGGCCCGATGACATTAGGTAATGATTACTAATGAACTAAGGTGGGAAGAAGGCAGTGGGACTGCCTTAAAATGTTTAAAATGTTGAATGAAAAAAATTGACTAGCAATTGTTTTATATCTGGTAAGACTGTCTTTCAAAAATGAGGGAAATATTACAGCATTTTCAGATAAACAAAAGCTGAAGGATTTCATCACTACTACACCTGCCCTAGAAGTTATGCTAAAGGGAGTTCTTCAGACTCAAATGACAGGACATTAGACAGTGGATTGACGTGGCATAAAGAAATAAACACCTCCAGTGAAGATAACCACTTGGTTAATCACAAACGACAGAAATCTTGTATTGTATCATTGGTATGTTAATGCACTTTTTGTGTCTTACAGGGTATAAAATGCAAATATATGAAAAGTGATGATAATGTTTGATTTTGAATATGCAATATAAGATACAATCTTTAAAAAGTACAACAAAATGGTGCTGGATGTAGAAATTTACTATAGTGTTTGTGGATATGGACTATGTATAACTATGGAGTATAGTTAATTTTATAATTATAGTAATATATGTTCTTCAATTGTATCAAATGTACCACAGTTATGCAAATTGTCAGTAATAGAAAAAGTTGTTTGTGGCCAGGTAATATATGGGATCACTGTACTTTCGGTTTGCATGATTGTTCTGTATGCAACTACTCTAACTTAAAAAAAAAAACATTTCAAAGGACAAAGACACTATAAACTGATGAAGGAGTCAATTCAAGAAGAAATATTAATAGTTATAAATATATGCTCTACCAACAGTAGAGCTCCCAAATACCACAAAGAAAATATTGACAGATTTGGAGGGAGAAGTAGATGTTTCTGCAGTAATAGTAGAAGGCATCAATACAAAACTTTCAATAACTGATAGAACATCTACACAGAAGATCAAAAAAGAAATTGAAGGTTTGATTGACAATATAAGCCAACACGACCTAAGAAATATATAGATAACACTTCATAAAAAAACAGCAGAATACAAATTCTTCACTAGTGCACATGGGTCATTCTCCTTTTTGGAGAATGACCCATTAAAATAAATGGGTTATTTTAAAATAAATCCCAATAAATTTGAAAATATTGAAAACACGTATCTTCTCACACTACAATGTATTGAAATGGGAATCAGTAACAGAGATAGAACTGGAATATTGAAAAATATGTGGAAATTGAACATCACATTCTTAAACAGCCTTCGGGTCAAAGAAGTTATCAGAGAAGAAATTAGGAGCTATGTCGAAGTGCAAGAAAATAAAAACACAACATACTAGAACATATAGTATGCACTGAAGGCAGAGAAGAGTGAAATTTTTAGATTTAAATGCTTACATACAAAACAAAATCTAAAGTCAAAAACCTAACCTAATACTTGGAGGAACTATAAAAAGACGAGCAATATAAATCCAAAATGAAGAAAAGGAAGGAAACAAAGGTTAGAGTGGAGATAAATGAAACAATAAAAAAACAAGAGAGGGAGGCCAAGGTCCCAGAGCCCCTGCTGGGCAGCCACTGCAAGGGCAAACCCCCTGCCTGTTCCCAAGGCGCCACAGTGCTCAGATTCTGGGCATTCCCTCTCACCCTCCTTGCTCTGCCATGGCTCTTGCCTTGGCTGCAAACTACTTCCCTGCCCTTGAGCGCCCTGCTCTTCCCCAGCTTGGACCTAGATCCTTTGCCCTTGCTCTTCCATGTGGAACTCCCTCTCCAGACACACCTGCAATGGTCCTTTGTTTATTTCCCTTGACTAAAGAGGCAGCTGTGACTCATCGCTGGGGCGAGTTTAACTCCCTCCCAACCAATTCATGCCCTTGCGTCACTAGGCTCCGTCCACCTGGTGGGACCAGTTCTGAGGCTGCTGTGGCTGACGACAGGCCTGGGCACCAAGGCCAGACCCTGCCGGACACCTCATCTATGGAAACTACAGCTGCCTCCTGACTCTGGAATAACTTCTCTCTGGGACAACACATAACGAGCCTTAATTGAACGGTTTTCTAATATTTATTAGTTTATTAATAAGGCTTTTTCAGGGGCTTGAAGATACCAGCTTTGGATTGTCTTCTTTGTATTATTTATTTTTATTTTCTTGCACAAAGATCTGGCAATCGATGAATTGACAAGATGTCCACGAATGTTCCTGCAAATATGATAAGCTTGCGCCTCATTTTAGCAAGTGGGAAAACAAAAGAGTCCTGTTGTCTCCTAATGATTCTGCTTCAGGCATTGCAAAGCATGTGTATGACAACTGGCCCGTGGACTGGGAAGAAGAATAGATCAGCAGTCCAAATAGTCTATGACTTATTTTCAAGGTCAATTTCTAAAAGAAATGTCACATTAGGAACATTAAAACTTGCATTTGGCCAAACAATAGTGATGCGTTTGGTAGCCAGAGAGACATTGCCAGAGCTAAATTCTCAAGGTCAGAGGAATCATGAAGACTCAGAGCAAATGTTACGTACTCCTCTAAACACTGCAGTGTTGTGAAGTGTGATGGGATACAGTCTTTGTCTTTTATGTTGCTGGGAATGAAGAGAGCCAAGATGGCTGCAGAAACCGATAAGAAGAGCCAGTCTTTGTATCCATGGACCTGAATCATTACATGAAGACTATCACACTTTCTCATGAAAGTGAAAAAAAAACCAAGAACTCTCTTCACTATGATTTTTTATTCCTAATATCTTTGTTTATTTTGAGCAGTTTAAAAATGTATTGGTGTTTGAATGCAGTCCATCACTCGGGGAAATGTTAACCGCTTATCATCCATAGCACAAACCATTTTGCTGCCACAAATATTTTCTTCACCAGAACTAACAAATCAAGTGCTCCAAATATAAAATTTGCACTGAAAAAGATTAACATTATTTTCCTCATTAACAGAATTTATAGCTTATTTTGTGGTAAC
Source organism: Cabassous unicinctus (assembly GCA_029593785.1). Lineage (NCBI taxonomy): Eukaryota > Metazoa > Chordata > Mammalia > Cingulata > Chlamyphoridae > Cabassous > Cabassous unicinctus. The sequence continues at coordinate 24,628 of JAQZBX010011955.1, forward strand.
TAGAAATGCTGATACATACGGTTCCATTCTAGAAGACAGTCAACAATTAATGAAGTTAATTACTGGGCCAAGCTGAGAGGAAAAAAATGGAAAAGAAACAAAAATATTTGGTGAATTCTACATAAGTCAGCCGTGGTGGCTCCACTGGAACAAAATACTGACTCTTTTCACTGCAGCAAATGAAAACACAAAAAGCAGAATGTGCCTATTTTAAGCACTCAGTAAAGGGCTGAGGAAATTAAGGTCTTTGTTCAACATGTGCACTCTTCAATCATAAGGTAAATGAGTGCTTGTTAACTCAGCACAAAAGGGGTGAGAGTGTTTCCTAGCCTTCAAGGGAAGTGAAATTCCAATCTTTCATAAGCTTGTATTATTGTGCATAAATATTAGAAAACATAATTTACTGATCATTTTATGTATTTGAATAGCAGCAAATTGAATTTTTCCAAAATGATTGATCACCTCAGTGTCCAGTGTTCTGCTTACTCAAAAAAGAATTAAAATGTATTTTTAAAATTAAAAGTAAAACTACACGGTATTAATTTGTTTCTTTATGAAGTTGGCATTGGTATTGGTTCTTGCAATTGTATTAAGATCAAAAACTGATTTTATAAGGAATATTAATTAAGGATGCCTTTCTTTCTTTTGTTTTGTAACAATAATTTAAAATTGGCATGCTGAAAACAATTTGCATGGAAAGCTAATTATGAAATTTATTTGGAAGGGCAAGGGGTCCTGAATAACCAAAAACGTATTAAAAAAAAATGAAGTTGGAGGAATCATGCTACCTGACTTTAAAGCATCTTACAAAGATATAGTGTTCAAAATATAAGAGCCAAGAACATAAAGCTCTTAGAAGATAATATATGGAACCACTTATCCGATCTTGTAGAAGGAAATGGTTTCACAAACTTTACACACAAAGCACAAAAATTGAAAGAAAAATAAATAAATGGGACCTCCTTAAAATTAAAAGCTTTTGTACTTCAAAAGAGTTTCTCAAGAAAGAGAAAAGGCAGCATACTCAATGGGAGAAAATATTTGGTAACTATCTGTCAGATAAAGGCCTAATAACCAGCAAATATAAAAGAATCCTACGTCTCCAAAATAAAAAGACAAACAACCCATTTAAAAAATGGTCCATGCTTAATGGAAAAGCCCCATGATGTGTTTATCAATTGCAATGAATATGCCACACTAATGAAGGATGTTTATGTGGGAGGGTGTGGGAGGTGTGGGGAATGGGGATATGGGAATCCCTATATTTTTTGTGTAATATTTACATAATCTAAGTATCTTTTTAAAAATAAAAAAAGATAATTATTATAAAAAATAAAAATAGCTGCCAGACAGAGTAGCTCTTGGCAGAAGGAAAAAAAAAATGGGCAAGAGGTTTGAATAGACACTTTTCCAAAGAAGAAATACAAATGGTTAAAAAGCACATGAAAAGATGCTCAACATCACTAGCTATTAGGTAAATACAAATCTAACTTACAATGAGATATTATCTTACACCCTTTACATTTGTGGCTATTAAAAATACAGAGGACTTAAAGTGTTGGAGAGTATGTGGAGGAAAAGGAACATTTATCCACTGCTGGTGGGAATATAGAATGGTACATCCATTGTGGAGGACAGTTTGGTGGTTCCTCAGGCAGCTAACTATAGAAATGCTATATGATCCTGCAATCCCACTGCTGAATATATATCCGGAAGAATTGGAAGCAGGGACACTTCCAGGGACAGCAGGGACACACACCAATATTCTTAGTCTCATTATTCACTATTGCCAAAGGTTTGAAGCAACCCAAATGTCCATCAACAGATGAATGGATAAGCAAATTTTTGTATATACATACAATGGAATATTACTCAGCTCTAAGAAGGAATGCAGTATTAACACACAGGACAACATGGATGACTCTTGAAGACCCTATGTTGAATGAAGTAAGCCAGTCACTGAAGGACAAATATTAATGACCTCATTGATATGACTTAATTAAAATAAGCAGATTCACAAAACTAGAATCTTGAAGATAGTTTATGAGGAGACAGAAAGAGAGTAGAGGGTGGTGAGCTGATGCTCAATATGGGCAAAGCCTACCATAAGGTGAAAAGTGGTGGTTGGACAGTGAATGGGGATGATGTTGGTGCAAGGATGTGAGAGGAGTTGATGGTGCTAGAATGTAAGGGGGAGTTGGGTGGGGTTGAGATGAACTATCCATGGAACTGGGGGGAGGGCTGGAGGAAGGAACAGGTGAACTCTGGGATTTGATATATCTGTGGCTAAAACTACAATGGTGGGAATGTTCTTTTGTCAATCCACAGGAATTGATTGGGTTTAAGAATATTATTTTCTGTGGTACATCACTCCAAACTACCACAACCACCAAAGCCTCTATATAAACTTATCTCAATATGGAAAGAGATGTATATTACTCTTATTCTCACAGGTTAAGTCAGCATTCTTATGGTTAAAATAATTACCCACTTTATGACTCAGTATTGAAACACATGGAGTTTGCCTTTTTACTTAAAATTCCCTATTTTAAAAAGTTTCAATATAATGAACTAGAACCAATTTAACATAAACCTACATACCACAACTGAAAAAATAGTGTAACATTTCTTCTTCTTTTTAATTTGTCTCTATAATCCGATATTTTATTTTCAGAATTTCTGAAACTCTATACTGGTATTTATAAGTATGCATTTTAATTAATGAACCCTAATGAGTTAGGCTTTGCCAATTAAGAAACTTAAATAACTTACATTGTTTTTCTAACCTGAATATTTTTCTAGACTTCTCTTGTAATTTTTAAATCAACAAATTCAATTTTATCTCAGTGTTAGAACAATCATTTGTAGCTTCCATAATTTCTATATATTTGTATTTTAATTTTCTGTTATGAGAAATGATCTTCAAATATCTTCAAATTACCCTAAATTTTATTTAAATGCTTAAAATTACTTATATACACATATATAATTTACTTTAGTATTCCAGAATTCTTAAGTCTGTTAACAAAATACAGATGCAAAATCAAATTTTATGTCTTTGAGTTTATTAAATACAGTTTTTACATCCCACAGTCCCCTTAATTATCTCAGTTCATTTGGAGTCACTTAAAAAATGTTTAATTACTTTCTTAATCAAAATCTGGATTTTTTCCAATTCTTGTTAGCTTTGAGATATTTCTTTAAAATTGAGATTCAGCCAAGTGAAGGCTGTTTATTTATTTATTTTTTTCTGGTTCTAGACTCCTGGCCCCTGAAGGCCACTCTACATCTTTAATCTTTATTTTTTTATTTATTTTTATTATTGTATTTTTTTTATTTTTATATTTTAAAAGATGCTAAGATTACATAAATGTTACACAAAAATTACAGGGATTCCCATGTTCTCCACCTCCCACACCTCCCATAACATACCACATAAACATCTTTCATTAGTGTGGCTCATCACCTGCAATGGATATACACATCCTGGGGCTTTGCCATTAAGCATGAACCATAGCTCACATTGTAGACCACACTCTCTCCCACACAGATCTGCATGTTATATGCTGATGTAAAATGGCCTATATCTGTCGTTGTAATGTCACTCAGGATATTTCCCAAGTCCTGAAAAAGCCCCTGTATTACAACTGCTTTTCCCTTCCCTGCCCCAAAAGCATCCATTGGCCACTGGCTCCACCTTCCATTGCTTGAATCAAAATATGTCTACAACAGAATGCCATTAAAAACACTGTAGTCCATATCTCTTCCCCCAATCCTGAGTATTTTGTGATGGTGATGTCCACTCCACCTCCAAGTGAGAGGGGACCCATATCCCATGGATATGATGGATGCGCTTATCCTGCCTGCAGCTGCAGACTCTCTACATTCCCTGGGATGGCCATTGTCCATCATCATTTCCTCACCAGGTGACTTGGGTTAGTCCTTTGAGCTGTAGAGTAGGAGTTGCAGCTCCACCAAGATTCCAGGTACAGCTGGCACATGGGCAGGTCAGAGGCTCCAGTCTCTGGAAGTATACCTACAAACACCAGCATCACATGTAGGTTTGAATAGATGGGACTGATGGACCATGTGCAGGGAGGACTTATTTGAGTCCAACTCTGTCACTCTCAGAAGCACAGATACCAATGTATAGCCCACTGATAAGGCATCAATCTCTGGAGCTATTCCCCCTTATATAGGAACTTGGTGTCTCCAGAGCCCTCAGGAGGCCCTCTGTTGTGGGGTGATATCCACTTTGGTGCTCTATGAGATCCTACTGAGGTGTGCCTAAGCGTTACCTCTGGGATGACTTCCCGACTCTCTTTGAAGTCTCTTAGCCACATGAACTCATTTGTCTTTACCCTTTCCCCCTTTAATTCAAGGTCTTTTTCCAGTCATATTGCCAGTTGCCACTTGGTATTAATCCCTTGTTGCCAGGGAGGCTCATCCTCGGGAGTCAAGTCCCAAGATGGGGGGAACGTAATGCATTCATATGCTGAATTTGGCTTAGAGAGAGGCCACATTTGAGAAACAAGGAGGCTCTCAGGTTGCACTTAGGCACCCCGTAACAGTAAGCTAAGTTTCAATTACAAGAGCAAAGACTGGTAAGGCTAGTCATCAATAACAAGAACCCATCAGTGGACCATCCTCCTTTGCCAGATACTGCCCCTGCTCTTAGGGGACTGGTGCTGCTCCCTTGGAGATTGTGGCAGAGCTCTCCAGGTTGGGAATTCAGTATTCCCTCATTTATTGAGTGATTGTCTACCCACTGTGACCATGCCCCACCCATTGATCATTTGAACAATTTTATATATCTTTCATGTATATTCAGGTGAACTTCCTCCCTTGAAACCCCCATCCCAGACACCCTCTACCAATGATCCTCTCCTGCCCCCTCTGTAACCCTTCTGTGATCCAAACCTTCCATGAACATGAAGCCCTTGTAATAGCCAAATATAGTTAATGGGAAAATGAAATAATAAAACTAAGTTTAAATATAAGAGATAAAATACATGGAAACTTAAAAAAAAAGCACTAGAAATAAAATAAAATTAAAAGATTGGGATATTCAGAAAATGGGAAAAAACAAAGAAATTTAAAAAAAATTTTTTTTTTACATATTTTCTTTTATCACTGCATTATCGGGTGTCTAGTCTGTACTGTGGCACCAGCCCCCTCTCATTCCCCAGTGTCTCCTGAATTTTCATTTAATTTTCAAAGAAGTTTTAGGTCACAGCAAAGTCACCCATGGAATACTAGAGGCTCTCATATGCCCAAACTCTTTCCCCTTTCCTCACCCCATATTAAAACCTTTTTTATGTGGATGGTAGCATTGTTATAACTCTTATACAGATAGTGAAATATAGCTACTAAACAATGTCAATGGCTTACAGTATAGTTTACAATTTAGACGGTACTGTTTAACAATTAATTATTTTTTTAGAGTTGTCTGGTTCAAAGTTACTAAACTTTAATGGCACCAATTTTATTAATCTGGCTATCCATACAGAATTAGAATTCACATGGAAACAGCACAGAGAACAGTAGTGTTGCTGTTTTTCTGCTGCTTCAGTAGTTAAACTAATTCTATTAGCTACTCTAGCCCACCAATCAAGTGGGAAGAGGTTCACAGAGTTGCTGCCAGAGTATTTTCCTTATCTTAGGTAACTGTTTTGGCAGCATGTGCTCTACACCCATCAGTGTTTTCAAGATGTACCTGTACTGACATAGAATTCTACAAATGTCAAGCAAGTACGTTACCCCATATACTCTCAGTGGTCCCCACTTGTCCAGGAAGGCAACCTCTTACCCACATGGATATGATAGGCCAATCAAGGATATCCCTCATGGATTCTCCTTTACCTGAGCTTATGCCCACTACAGCTGGGGGTCCTTTCATCTCTTGGCTCATGGCTCACCAATTGTTACAACACAACTATTGAAGGGCATGAGATGGTGAGTCCAGGAGACCAAAGAACACAGCTAGAATTTAATCTGGCATAAGCTTTATTAGTACTTATGGACAGGAGAGAATCTCTGAAGGCAGCAGTTCAAAGAATGAAGGTAGTGCTCTGCAAAGTGATGAGAAAATGAGGGGTGTGGCAGTTTGAGATTATTTATGAATTCCAAAAAGAGAGATTATGTTTGTAGACTGGTCTGTTGCTCTGGGCATGATCCCCTTTTATTGTATTAGATTCAGCCAAGATGTCTTTGATTAAATTATTTTAAGTTTATGGCTTTGATTTGACCACATCACTGGGTGTATCTCAGTTTAAGTCCCTGCCCCCTTGGTTGGCTATAAAATTAGACACTCACTCAAGAAGACACACAGAAGAAGGCACAGGAAGAAAGAGAGCTCCATAGACATGTCATAAGAGAGAACTTTGATCCTGCAACCCCAGGAAGAGAGATGAGCCATTTGCCTGATATTTTGCATCTGAAAAGAACAGAGCAACTTAGGTGAGGAAGCCTGTATAGAAACAAACCCTATGACCACCTACAGCTGTGATCAGAAGAAGGTGGGCCCACAGAGCCTCAAGAGGAAGAAGGAAGGAGAGACCAGGCCCACCATCTTACTTCAACACATGGCAACTGACTTGGGTGAGAAAGTACCTCTTCTGGTACCTTAAGCTGGACTCTTTAAGGCCTGGTAACTGTAAGCATTGACCCCAAATAAATACTCTTTATAAAAACCAACAGATTTTTGATACTTTGCATCAGCACCCCTTTGGTTGACTCATACAAGGGTTGATATATAAGGGGTTTTAGAAGAAGGACATTCCATAGGATATGAGAACAGAGTTTCTGCCAGAGTCACATGAAGTGTACACATGGGGTGTGGTGATGTTTTCACTACACTCATGGGAATGATGATTACCAAGGACGTTTACTGCTTTGGAAATATCATAGTTTATAACATCTATACATTCTCTTCCTTCTTGGGAGGGTTGTTAAACTTTAATGTATGCCTCGGTCACATAGGTGGCTATGTGCTGAAGACTTAAGGGGGGCCTGAGTTCCCACAGTTATCCATATGGTTACCTTTATCAGAGTTCTGCATTTGTTTTTGCTCTTTGATCCACTGTCTAATGTCCTTTCCATTCAGTTTGAAGAATTCCCTTTACCATTGCTTCTAGGGAAGTTATGATTGTGATGAACTACCTCAGCTTTTGTTTATGTTGTAATGTCTTAATATATCCTTCTTGTTTGAAAGATAGTTGTAGGGTTAACACAACTATTCATTCAGAATTATTTTCTTTCCACCATTAAAATATTTTATTCCATTGTCTTCTTGCCTCCATGATTTCTGTTGAGAAACAGACACCATCTTAGTGGGAGTCCTTTGTAAATTACACATTGCTTCTCTCTTGCAGCTTTCATCACACTCTCCTTTTCATTGACATTCAACAATTTGGCTACTTATTTGCCTAGATATGGTTCTCTTTAAGTTTATCTTCTTTGCAGTTCTTTGGAATCCTTGAATGTGCTTATTCATGTCTTTCACTAAATTTGGGGAAATTTTGCCATTAATTATTTAATATTCCTTCTTCCTATTCTTTCTTTATTCATCTTCAGTGTCTCCCAAAATGTGTATACTGGCATGCTTGATGGTTTCCCACAGGTCTCTCAGGTTCTGGTCACTTTTTAATTTCTTTTGTCTTTCTGCTCCTTACCCTGAGACTTTTCATTTGCCTTGTATTTGAGTACATTAATCTTTCTTCTTTGAGCTTCAAGAGGAGGCTGCAATCATCTAGAGAAATATTCATTTCAGTTATTGTTGTTTACAAATCCAGTATTTATGTTTGCTTCTTTTTTAAAAAAAATTATATCTTTTATTGAAATTCTCATATCACTTATTCATTTTTTCCTCATATCCTTTAGTTCTTATTCCATGTTTTCACATATCTCCTTGAGTATGTTGAAGTTCTCTTTTTTAAAAAAAATTCTTTTTATGGGTTTTTATGATGTTGCTTTTGATCAGGCATCATTTTCTGCTTCTTTGTTTGCCTTGTAATCTTTTGTCACATAATGTATATTTCAATATTTTTAAGTGTTATCTTTAGGATTTCGTTCCTGAACTGTATAATTCTTAAATTTCCACCTAGGTTGTGATATGACAAAGATTTCCTTGAGTGCCAAGAAATGACTAATTTTTTTTTAATGCAAAAAATATATATTTCACAGTTTTTGAAAATTGTATTTTCATTTGGCAGTTGCCCTCCTTCAGACTTTATCCTTCCTATCAAAAAAAATCATCCTGAGGTGACTGTGTAACACAGGATCCACTTTGTCTTTTGTGAGCCTGCCTCTTGTCCTTCCCTTGTGCTTTCTTGTGCCTGATAAATCTCCCCATTTACAGGAATTCAAATACCTCCTCTAATTCCTATGAAATAGACATTCTCATCCTACTGAGTGCTTGATTTTATGACTTAAAGCAGCTAATTCTTTTCTTCTGGCTGTTTTTTCTTAGCTGTTTTTCTTAAGATGCTTGTGTTTGTAGAGTAAGCTCTGGAATGGTGAGCCAGAGGAGATTTTCTTACTTCAGAATTTTAGGATACCATCCCTATCTATGTCAGATTGGCAACAACGTATAGTCACCTCAGTATGTGCATAGGTATCACTGTGTTCCCTCTGGAACAGGGCCAGGGAACCATAGTTGGAGCAGAGGATGGCTAGGGATGCTTTGGGTGAGGAGTTAGTAAGAGCACCATAAGCTTCTAAAATTTTAAATCCTGATTTTCTTAATTTGGCACTTGTCCACTGCAACATTTTAGCAATTTTTTGAAATTCTGAGGAAGAAGCTATACCAGATTCCATTGTTTGGTCAAAGGTTCTGTGAGGGAAAATCAACCTGGAGTAACTTATGCCACTACCTTTTACAACCACAAGCTTCTATATATGCCTTTTGTAGACTGCCTTAGTCAAGGGCATGGTGATGCTTCTAGATCAGATTTTATTTACAATTTGTAACATTTAATAACAGAAAAAATTCAATAAAATAATATTCAAGAGAAAATATATGGCAGTAGAGGGAAATAATGCTAGCAATGATACCTCCAAATGAAAAGGATGAAAAGCCAGAGCGGATACTGAAAGAAGGTAGAAATAAAATCCATGTTTTAGTGAGTAGCAATTGTTTCTTCCTGAAACTGTAGAATTACTTCTAATTTGGACCCTAATTTGAAAGACACCACAATTCATGTTGCTTCTAAGTATTCAGTAATGAATTAAATATGTTTTGGATTATAGTCTACAAAAAAGAGTTAATAATTAGATTGATCTCTCTCATTTACATATGTGTTCACACACATAATCATGGAAACACAAAATAGATACATAAACACACACAAGTGAACACACACATGTACACACAAGCCTGCACTTTTTCCATGTTAGAGGGGAACAACTTACTAGGCCTTTAATCATTTAACTTATTTAACCAGTTAACTCATCTGAAGAGTCAGACTGTTTATTTCCTGGATTCAAGTTTAAACCTTTAAAAATATTGTTTTCTTTTGTACATCTAAGAATGTGTAAAGCAAAAATGCAGAAACTTCTTAGCTACTATGATCTCATGGGAAGCCTATGCTGTCATTACTTGAGTGGAAATTTTCACATAATTAATTCTTAGGGAAATTGACTCCTCTCTACTTTATCTTTAATTGCACTTCCATAGCCATTTGTATTATTTCTTATTGTTTCCAGTAATATACTTGCTTGTAAAATTATTTAATTATTCTATATTCATGTATTTTCAATAAACAGTAAACATTTATTTTCGTATGGGGCAAAAAAAGTGTTCAATCAAAAGTGAGGGTGAATTAAACAGGTATTTATCCAATGAGTTAGAAGCTGTAATCAAAGTCATGTTTGTTTCCCAAAGGTTTTCAACAAATAATATAATAAATTGAATTAAACCAATATATTTTATCTTACCTAGATGAGACTGAAAATGTAACAATGAGGATTGCTAGAAAATAAACAAAGTTTGTGCTCTAAAGAGTTTTCATTTAGATGTCATTAAACATTGAACATAAGATGATTGTGGAGGAGGTTGAAGGCCTGGAAATCCTCTCAAAACATAATTTTATTCAAGGTTAATATTAATTTACATTTAACCATAGATACTAGTCCATAAATAACATAAGGCAGATGTTATTTAAAGATAATTTTTATGAATATCTCATTATTTTAACAATAAGTGGAAAAAATAATTGGCTTTATGGAATATATATTGCTCTAGATTCACTTGATGGCTACCACAATTTCTGCATTATTATTAATTTTTTGACTGGTAGACAATAGTGAAAGTTTAATTAGAGACACAAAAGATTAATTTAGAGTGACCAAGAAAGTCTAGTCCTCAGTTTCATGGTAAATCAAATGAATGCCAAATGTTTACAAATTTGGGGTTAAGTTACAATTTAATTCAAGCCCTCTGATTTCCCACACAATGCTGTTTCCCTTACAAACCATTGCTTCAGAATATTTAGATTACTGGAGCAGTGGTTAAGAAAGTAAACTGTGGTATAATTTATAACATTTTATTTGCAAGATGACAAAACTTTGGATTACAAAGTTAGTGTAGCTTTAAGAAAAGCCACAAGTTAGAGCCATTGAAAAATTAACACAAATAGGTGTATTCCTGCATGTTTGCAAAAAGTTGCAATGGAGACCCTGATCTTGGAGGTATATTACAAATCAGGCATATACTGCATCACTACATATTAAAAGGATGTTACAGTCTTTATTTTTTTCTAATATGAAATCACATGTCAGAATATAATAAATTTATAAGACAGAGGAAAAGGTTGAGATTCTTGAATAGTTTGACATTATATATTTTTAAATGATATCACTGGAGTCCCACTTAGAAATAAGCCATATTCTTCCCTCCAGAAACAGGTAGACACTTTGTTGTAAGGAGATATTAAGTGAGAATAATTTAGAGGGTCTACCACAAATTTAGGAAATATGACTTCCTCTAAATTACTCTTTGTATACCATATGACTTTGAAAAGAGGAATTACTTTTTCCAGGGGCAAATCAATATCAATAGAAAGTAACAACGACAATTTTTGAAAGTAGTTCATTTAGTGTGATTGCTACATATTTTTTTCCAATGAAATTGTAAAATCTAACACAAAATTCTTTATTCTCACTTAAATGCATCTGGAAAATAGCATCTATGTTTATAAACTTTTGCCATGTTCCAGGTCTATTACATGTGTTTCACTTTTTCAACAAGCTATATATTAAAGTTTCTGCCTTTTTACAGATGCAAAAATGAAATACAGTAAAGTTATTTGCTCACTGCACCTATTAAGTTGTTTAATTGGGAGTTAATTATGTGTCTTGCCTCCAAATTCATTAATATTAAACTCATTATTATTAAAGCATCTTGATAAACCTCCACGGCAGATACATTGTAAACAGTATATTTAAACAAGCACAGAGTAAATTATATGAAATAATTGTTAATATTCAGTATGTAACCTACCTTCCATTTGCATATAACAAAAGTTTCAATAATTTAGAAGAATTTCTTTAAATTAATAAAATACCACATCCCTTTATAAAAACTACTCACCATGAAGGGGGAAATAAAATAAATTAAATTAAATAAAAAAAAAACTGAGACCTGAGTTCTACACACTTAAAAATTCTCATTAGTAACTTCAAATATATTTTCTTTCTGTAAGATGTGTGTATTTCCGAATTCCCATTACCTTTCTGCTCTTTCACCCCTGGAAAATGCTGACAGTAACATCTTCGGGTTTACTTCCCATAAAAGTCAGAGTTGATTTGTGGACAAGGGATTGGTATCTTATTAAAATTAGAGGGCTTTAAAAAGAATAAAAAATAAATATTAAAGTATTGTAAAGAGAGTAAAAGCAGGACATAATAATAGCACCATGGCTGATTTATCAAAGCATTTGAATGGGCAGACATGGCAATAATTTACCACTTTGTCAACTTATATCCATTAATTTTCATTTGTACAGAGGAGAAACACTTGTGGACTTTAAGAAAAAATGGGATGACCATCTTCATCTGAAAGTCTACATTCAATTTTAGTCTTAGATCTTAGGCGTATATGATTTGGATGAAAACACAAGGTAAGAAACATTGTCTTTAAACTCTCAGGTTTCTACTACATAATTTGTTGGCTTTTTGGATTCTCTCCATTACTCTTCCCACAGCATCTTTCACATCCTTGTTTCTTAGGCTATAAATAAAGGGGTTAAGCATTGGGAAGATGACTGCAGAGAGTAAGGATATAAGTTTGTCTCCCTCTGCTGAGTAGAGTGACTTGGGTCTCATGTCCCTGACCAATCCCATTACATAATATATGATCACAACAATCAAGTGGGAAGTACAGGTGGAAAAACCTTTTTCCTGCCCTCCACAGAGTCTATACTCATTACCGCCACCAGAATGCGAATATAGGAGAGAATAATTAGGAGGAAGGGGAATAACACTGTTCCAGCAACCCCTGCCATCGTCGTAGTCTCCTGAAGGGAAGTGTCATCACAGAACATATGAAGAATGATGGGCAATTCACAGAAAATGTAGTTAATAACATAAGGACCACAGAGTGGAAGGATTGCAAAGTAAAGAGGTACCACTGAGGCAAAGAAGCCAATGGTCCAGGCCCCCAGAGCCACTGCCTGACACAAAGTTGAATTCATGATAAGCAGGTATCGTAGTGGGTAAGCGATGGTCACATAGAGATCCACAGCCATCACTGCAAGCAAAAATCACTCAGTTGCCTCGATGAACAAGGTAATGTATGTTTGGACAAGGAGAAGTAGTAAGATATAAGTTTCCTGGTTGCAAGGAAGTTAAAGAGCATCTTGAGGACCACAATTGTGCTAAAAAAAATATGTTGAGAAACGCCAGATGACAGAGGAAGTAATACATGGGTGTCTGGAGAGAGGAATAAAAAACCACTAAAGATATGACAGCTGTGTTGCCAAAGAGATTCACCACATAAACCAGTGAGAAGAGGAAGAAGAGTAGGATTTCAGTCTGAGGGAGATTGGAAAGCCCCACCAGGACCAGTTCGGTGATAGTGCTGGAATTCTCATGTTCCATTTTTGCCAATGGAATTTGCCTATTTAAATTAGAGGGAGGAGAAAACAAAAATGGTTTTACATGAAAATTATGAGGCTAAGTCAATTCCCTTTCACATGAACGGCAACTCTGTGGACAAATGTGTATTGCATTGAAATAATTTGTGAAATTTCATTGAACAAGTATTTGTTTCAAAAGAATAATACATTATCAAAGTAGATAACACTTCTCCAAATCAATGTGTGAATTATCTAATTGCCTGTTTTAGAAAAATTATACAAGAGACTTTGGATTGAAAACAGAATTACACCTACCTCTGCCCATTATTTCAATGTATTGTGCAATACTTCTCCATATTTGTTTAATCACATGTTACTATTATTGATTCAGATAAATAAACTAATTTATTCAACATTAAGGAAAGAGAAAATGGTGGTTGAAAATAATTTCATTTCCACTACATTGAAAATAAAAATGATAATTTATATTCAATATTTAAACATGACAAAAAATTGATCATTTTCCCATTTCTGGTCCCAAAGTAACACAACTCATTATACACTAAAAATAAAATAAGACAAACAATTTAATGATTTTTACTATTTTCATCACCTCAGTATTAATTACAAGAATATGAGAAACCCATGAAACAATGAATCTTTTACACTTTTAGTAATGCTTTTACAGAACTTAATCCAGTTTTTCAAATCAGGCATTTTGGCTATTTTAAGTATATTATGAAATTTTCTTTATGAGATTATGACTCATATATAGACAATATCTACAGTAATCTACTTACATGTTCTTTAACAACATTTTTGAATTTAATTTATCAGACTGTGTTCAATTGTGATTTAAAAAAGTCTGGTTACATAATTTGCAGTTTAATTTACACACCATATATATGCTAAAGCCTGCTGCTATTAACAAAATAACAAGACCCTAAACACAATAAAAATAAAACAAAAATGTTTACTATTTATGAGATTATATGAACACAGAGGTAAGTTGAGGAATAGAAATTAAAACAGAGACACTTACATTTACCTAGACTCAATTAAACTCACTGTTCCCTAATACCTCTCCTTTATCATTTTCCATTTCTTTCTCTTTGTTCTGCCTAAAACTTCTCCTTTTCACTCATCTCCTCATTGACTTATATGGAAAGGATTTTTCTACATGCTGCACCACCAACATATACACAACTAATTCTCCATGCTCTTTGTTTTACTATTTGCTTACACAAAATATTAGGGAGCATGCTACATGGTTCACAAGGAAACATGAGAGGGAGGAAGACAGAGAGAGAGAGAGAAAGAGAGAGAAAGAGAGATAGAGAAAGAGGGGGAGACAGAGAGAGAGAGGATGCAGAAGATCAACCCTGTGCTTGGGGAAGGAAGGAAGTGATCTAAGGAAGAAAACAGTTCACATACCTGCCCAATCTGTAGGCATTAGGAAATATTTTCATCTACATTTTATTTTTTATTGGTTAATGATAAATAGATTTTCCTAGAAAGTGTCAAAATGTCAAATTTCCAGCTAGAATTAGATAGCATGAGAATCACACCCATTTGTCAATCAGTAGAATTTATTATATTTATCATTATTTTCTTGGAAATGTGCTCCTGAACTCCATGAAAGCTATGTTGAAGAATGACACAAATATGGTCAAAGTTACGTAAAATGGTTCCCTTAATTTCACATTATTAACTATAGCTTATAAATTATACATATTCTCTTTAGTCTTTTCCTTAAATATCTCAACCTTATATTATAAGTAGGAATTGAAAAGAAGGTTAACATGAATATAAAAATGTTGTTTACAAGGAAGTCTCCAAAGTGGCAACTTCAGTGACTTGAAAAAAATCTATTAAAAGAGGCAAAGTTTTGAGTTGGAGCCCAAGGGGAGATAGTTAACTTTGTTAAACAAAGCAAAACAAAAATAATTTAAATTCCACGTACAGGCTAATGACAAACAACTCATTAATACAACCTATAAGTTCCAATTTATGGTGACATCTGTTAACTCCATTACTTCTATGAGAGTAACATCTCAATTAGAAGTTCTGAAAATAATGAATTTGCGGAAAAGTATTTTAATAAATACAAATTTTCTCTACTTTTTGAAATAACAAGGTAAATTCAGCTGTTTTTTTCACAGTGGTCTGCTTAGAATCCACTCAATTAGGAGAGATAATATTCATTCTGATACTATGAAAGCAAGTTTTACCAAAATGTGCCTATAAGCATATATGTATATAAATTACGACTATTTTAACAAAGAAAATCCACACTTGCAAAATGATTTCAATGTGTTTTATTCACACATTTTCATCCTTGGAGTAGTATACTTCAAATTATGATATTCATGGCTTTTCTAGTGAAAATTATAGACCAGCCTCTGGCTTCTTTTGTAATTTCTACTCATGAAGTACTACATAGGTTTTCTTTTTTAAGTCATTATACATTACTAAGTGTGGATAATTCTTTTGGGATAAAATATATGCCACATTGAAACTTATGTGCATTGACAAGCAAGGAGATGATTAGATAGATCTTAATCATTTCTGTCTGTATACTCATATAACTGAAAATACTATATCCTAGAGACTACAATGGTATTCACATATATAGGAAAATTTATTAGAAATAAGATTGAGAATGTGCCTCTACTAACAACTGTTTTATTGTTTTACAAATTTGTATGGTCTATTGGAAGTACTGTTTTAACAATTTGTAATCTAAGACAAATAAATGTGTTTTATTTTTTTCCATTACCTTTCAGAACAGGATTTTGAGCATCTAATATGCTCGAGTCACAGCTATAGGAAAGGCAAATATAGTTCTGATAATTTACTACAAAATACTAATGAATCTTACAGTGGTAAGTAAGTAACTTCAGAAATGTACACAGTTTTCATAATATTTTCATGTAGTTGTATGTGTTATGAATTGAAAAAATGCAGAATATACAATAACAGAAAAAACAATTTTGATAAAACGTTCAAGCAAAGTCTTGAGTTGGACATAGTTCAGTGGAGACCTAGACAAAATGAGCATGTAAACATGAAATGGAAACTGTTTCAAAAAGAAAGAGCAGCATTTGCAAAGTCCCTGCATAAGAAATAAACTTGCTATTCAAGGACAATAACAATTAAAGTGAGATGGAAAGGAGGAAAGTAAAAATAAGTCAGGTTGGGAGGAAGAAGGACAGATGAATCAAATAAGCTCTTAAAGACAGAAATATTTTCAGATTGTTTTCTAAGTTGTTGAGAAATCTTTTAAAGGGTTTCAATAATCAAGTCACATTTAAGGTGAGATAGTGAGTAGTGCAAGCATATTAGAAATAATCCATTAAGCCAATATTTTAAAAACATGCTGGATAAAAAACTAGATGAAGACAGATGTCAAAAGACACTGAAATATAAGGAAGTCCCATATTTAGAGCTTGGAAAGAAAATGATGATGCATCAAAGTGATTCTGGAAGTGACTATACAAAATAGTAGAAATGTTTTAAAAAGAAAATAATGGTGGGAAATATTTTTTCCAGTAATTGTGATTTAGATGATTCAGTAAAACGCTCCCACCAAAAACAAGAGAAAGTTTGGATTAAATACCAAAAAATGCTCTTGGGGTCTTCAGAGAACAAAAATATCATTGGAAACAGATGTGTTCAAATCTGGGGTCATAAGAACTCAGGAAATTGTGCCTTGAATTGGGATCTTTTCTCCTAAAGCATCTACCTGTAAGTAAGAGGAAATGGAGTTGATGAGAATCCACTAAGGCATTTCAACTGATACAAAGAGCCTGAGGACCAAAGACTGACATTTAAAGTATACATAATGGTAGATTGAGAACAAAGGGCTATACTTTAGGCTTGGGCATAAAAAAGAAATATACTTGCCCTTGAGGCACAGTTTTGAATGTTCTCAATCCAATTAGATTACTCAGAATAGGTAATACCCTAACTGCCTTAAAAAAAGAAAGCGTCAACCCAAGTAAAAGGAAACACCATACTACATCTCAAAATTTTTCTTAAATATTTCATGTACAACATACAGCATGTATACACACAAAACCAGGCACCTGGGGAAATAAAATATTAAAAAATCCAAGATAAAAAAATGCAATAACTATGGAGAACACAGAGAATGAAATTGTCAGACACATATTTAAAACAATCATACATAGTGTTCAAGAAAATAAAAGTAATGCTGA